>JAPYZK010001297.1:0-28018 GCA_030522785.1 Platygaster equestris | reverse complement strand
CTCTCGAGGAATTTCCTCTTTCTCCCACTAGTCGCACAATATACTATTTCTGGATTCAAATAATTTTTTTCGATGTTCCAAACAATTTTTTGACGATCACAGGTTTTTTGTGGGGGAAAAAACCTGTGATTGTCAAAAAATTGATTGGGATGTCGAAAAATAAGTTAATTGAATTTAGAAAAAATCGTTATGGAATTCACAATGAACAGGAAAATTTACGAAATTCGAGAATTTCGTAAATAATTTCGAGAAACGGCGATATACAAATCGCGCCACGAATTAATCAATCGCATATTTCGCTGCGGAGAGCAGTGGACATCCCCACTCTTGCCTCCGAGGCAACCCAGTCTCGAGCGTTGGGCCTGGTTAATCGAGAGAACTGTTCAATTGCTGTGGAACTAAAAATTTTCGATCTATTTTCCTTACGTAAAATTTAAAAAACCCCCCCCCCCCCCCCCCCGCCCGCCTCCTCTCCCCCACATAAGATATTATTGGATCAACGAATTCATACACGAAATCCAAAAAAGTACCAAAAATCCGACAATTCATAATAATATATTATACATAATTCAAAATCCTCAAATTCTCACAATTTTAATCAAATTCAGTCATTGAGTTTTAAATAACGTGAAATATTTGCATTCGTCTAATTTTTTTCATTTCTATAATAACCTCAGTATCAAAATTCTACTTTCTGAAGGAAATTCAACATCATATCCTGCAAATCTCGACTCCCGAAATTGAATAATCACAATGAAATAATGAATGGAAATTCGTCCCGTAACTTTCGTGCAGAGGAAGTGAAAATGTGAATATTTCACCTGGTACGCACGACGGATAAGGTGCCAAGCGATAATAATAATTGCTGATAGCTGTACAGCTCGTTATCTCTGCCGGAGAACGTGCGTATGTACGTACCTGTTAGCAGTTAGTAGCACCAGGGAAATCGTGACGTACACTTCGAGCTCCGTGATACCGTCTATTGTTATCGCGAAATAACGATTTCAAATATATCGCGAATTTTCTCGAATTTTCAAAAGTTGAAAAGTGTGCTTAAAAAAACTGTGTGATATAACTGGGTTCGTGATTTTCATGATTATGTAAACGAATTTGGTTGATGTTTTCGGAGAGTGTGGAAAAATTGTTAATAAAATGGAATTTCCGAAAATCGGTAAGTCGATTTTAGATTTTTGGAGTTTGTGATCAGATTTCTTATTGTTTGTCTAGTTTTTTTCGTGTTTTTTGTTTTAATTCTGTGTACACGTTTTATTTGGGTGCATCAATAATTTTTGAAGATTTTTTTTTCGATTTCGATGAACTTTGAGATTGTACAAAGCAAAAAATTTTTAAACATTTTCAGAATTAATGTTGTATATACAATTTTATGGAAGTTTGAGAATAAAAATTATAAAACGATCAAAAAGTTTAGACAATTTAAAAAAAAGTAAGATAGTTCGAAACTTGGGCGTTATTTCAATAAGGGTCATTTTCTGATGAAAATGCATACAAAATTGAGCCTTATTGGAATGACACTTATCAAGTTTCGAATTTTCGTCTTTTTATTACAGACTACGAATTTTTATAATTTTGTAAAAAAATGCTGATTCAAAATCTAAAAATTTACGTAATGTTACTAATTTTCGAAATAAACAATTTTTGAATTTTTAAACCGCAAAAACATAATAAAATTTATTATAATCAAAATTGGAAATTTTTTATATTTATTAACATATTTTGGAATTTAGTGAATAAATAGCTTTCGGAACATCAAAAATATTGAGAATCGTTCTGATTATCTCAAAAAATTTTTAAAAATGAAATGTTTTTGTGAAAAAAAATTGTCCAAGCCAGGAATCGAACCCGGGACCTCTCAATTTCATGTCGAGTGCTCGACATTCAGAGGTCCTAGGTACAATTCCTGGCTTGGAGGATTTTTTTTCCTCGTAAAAACCTTTAATTGTAAAAAATGGGTTAAAAATATCGAAATAATTGTACAATCATTAATATCATCCAATAGAAAATATTTTCATTTCGTTTATTTTCCTCCTAGAATTTCGAATCAAAAATTAAGCAATTTGAATATTTTTTTCATCATCGAATCAAGTGTTTGAAAATGAAAGATTGTTTTCCAAAATGTTTTTCATAATAAAAAATGCATAATTTAAATTTAAAAAATTCGTAAGTAACTCCAAATTTGTTTATTACGCATTTCACCTATTTGAATCGAAAATTTCAAAAACTATTGGAAATATTTTTTAAATACACTTATTCAAAATTCAGTCTTTAAAAAAATACAGATTCTACCTATTTTTAATTCTATCACTTCAGATTTTTGAAAAAACAACAAACGAGGTACGGAAATTCAAGTCTAGGTAAATCCAGTTGCAATAAGGCTCAATTTATTATCAATTTTCGTGATAAACTGACCTTTATTTGCATGACACCCATCAAGTTTTCAATTTCCATGCTTCACATAATCGATTTCCAAATTTTTTTTTATTTTCCTACTGATTTAAAGTGTGTTTTACATTTTGTCATTGGATTAGACGACAATCATTTTACTTGAGATCACGCAAAAATATCAAATCTCAAATTTCCGATCTAGCCATAATTTCACCGGACGAATAATTTCGATAGCAAATATTTCACGATTTACACAGCTGCGAAATTATAACGGTTCGAGCATGGAAATATATGAACTGCCATCTTGGTTGACTTTCGTTACGTAACAAAATTTACGAGATTAGCCATTTTTTATGAAACTTCACGAAAATCTGATAAAATAAATGAAGATAAGTTGTCTACTGTTTTTTATCGCGAAAAAAAATTTCTATACAATTTACGTAGACACTCAAATAAATAAAAAATACCATAATGTATAAGATAAATTTTCATGAACACAGGAATTTTCATTTACTTTTCGTAACAACTATTGTTGCAATTTCCAAAAATTTACGTTTTCGGAAATGTAAATTTATAACGTTCAGATCAACGATAAATAATTTCATTGTCTATGCTGACTGATTTTTTAGAAATTTTAGATTCACTAGAAAACAGAACTACTGCACAAATTTTCAAAATCCTCCAAAATTATAAATTTAGCAAAAAAAATTTGAAGTTTTAAAAAATTCTAGTAAACATCTTAATAGAGTCAGAAACTATCAAAAAAATTCTGAAATTATCGTACATTCCTAACAGTTTCAAAGCTGTTTAAAAGTATTTTGAAATGAAGTCAAAATGTACAGTAATACACAAAAATACTTAAAAATACCCGTGAATTTATTTTTTTTTTTTTTTCTTTTCCCCCCCCCCCCCCCCCCCATTCAATCCTGTAGGAAGCCAAAATGATCGCAAAATGCATAAAATTCCGAAAATCGTTCTTTCGGATAAAATGCTTTACACCTGTTGACACGAAGGCGGTGTTATCAGGCCGATAAGATTTCCACGTCTTTATGAACAAAGACCAATGCTTAGACTGTGTTTGCGCGTTGCAGTTTATGCACGTCTCTTGTGCGACCATGAAAAGATAACTTCCTAAGTAGAAAAAGAAGCTTTAAAACAATTTCCGCCATATCTGATTATGAACAATCGAATAACATTCCTAGATGAACGTTATTTTGTTACTAAAAAACAATGAAACTATCGAAAATCCGAAAAAAAAGAATTTATTCTAATAAACACACAGTAGCCGAGTGGATTAAACAGTTTTTGTGCCATTCGTAGGTCCTAAGTTCGAATCCAACCAAAGTCGACGAAATTTTAATTAATTTTCAAATCTCCTAGTAGGAAAATTAGAAATAATACATAAAAAACTTATGGAATACGAGTTTCAATCCTGGAAAAATTTGAAAAATGATTTTCAACTTTCGCAGTTGCGAAAATAAAAGAAATTCGCAAGTGCCAATTAAGTTGTCGATTGAAAAGTACTTAGAGAATGAGTTTCATTTGCGAATTGACGGGAAAATTCTACGTTGGTTTATAATAGCAGAATGTTTTTTTCTTCCAGTCCGGGTCAATGAAATTAACCTAGTGATGTAAATCTAAAACGCGATTGTGGGGGCTGATAAATTCGCTGTATAATTGAATATGCGCGCTTGTAAATTGATTCACGAGCATTATTCATATTATTCATAAGTGGGGAAAAAAGTTGTCTGCATTTTTTTACGTTCATTTTACAATGGAGGTGTACAGTGTCAATGTTTTTTTTTTTTCAATTTTGAGTTTTGAGTTTAAAGTGGGAAGAAGTTGAACTGTGACTTCGAGAATCAGAGAAATTGTGGTGTTTCGGGCGTGAAAATCGAAGTAATGTCAGAAAATCGAATATTTGGTAATATCAAAACTTCGGAATTTTGTTTTGAAATATTTGGAATTCGAAGTTCGAAAATGGGTGATGTCAAAATTGGAAGATGCGATATGAAAATTCGTCAATTTTTAATTTGTGACACTTGAAAATGGAAATTAAACAATTTTAAAATTCTAATTCGACGATTTCAAAATCCTGGAAAATTGAGGATTCAATGGAATTATACATTGAATTCGAAAATGAACAAACGATGTATTAATTATTCAATGAATAAAAATTGAAGATTTAAGAAAATCATAAATTGAATTTTTTCATGTTAAAAAAATGTGAAAGTGCGAAAATTCAAACAAATCCGAATTGCCAAAATATAAAATATATTTCCGAAAAAATTTTCTTTAAAACTCAAAACACGTCAAAATCCAAAATCATCGTTCAAAAAAGAGAAAATTCAGAAAATTTCAAACTCGCAATTTCGTAATCCATTCAAAATCCAAAAAAATCTATTCCTGCAGTGCTCAAAATTTTGAAATCTGAAACCAAAAATCTTCAAATTTTCGAAACTTCCAGTTAGTCAAATACATAATAATTCGACAAACAATTATTTTCATTACATCGTAAAATAGATGAGTCAAATCGAATCATTCGAAAAATCAATAATCATTCATCATTCATTGATAAAAATAATTATAATTCATAAATAATCAAACATCAATATAATTTACATCGTGAAATCAATAAGTCAAATTCAATCATTATAAAAATAACTGCGGTCAGACGAAAATCTTGTACTGTTCACTATTTTTGTTAGAAATGGAAAAAATCTCGTATTCTGCAAATTATTGTTCCCGCAAAGACTGAATAAATTTGTGTCGTTAGCGTGATAACGATCTTATGCAACATAAACTGAGTGCACCAGTTTTTCTCCGTTTTTATGACTCGCGAAGCATCTTCTTAGCTCAAGTCAACAAACCATATTCCTTGGATGTGTCATTAAAACAATCATTTTTTTATTAAAAGCCGATTTCGTAATATTTCTTCTTTCTTGCACACGATCATTATTTTACGTACGAAATCTGAAAAATGACAATGAGAACCGTTTTATTATCGAATTTCAGAGAGTAATAAACTCTAACGAAGATAAAAAATTGAAATAATTTAAGTTTGAATGGAAATAAAAAATCTCCATTGTGTCATAATTTTCGGAATATTACTATTTTCGGAAACGTGGACGGAACTGAAAATTTTCGAACATTTTTTTTATTTTATTTTTTTTAGCCCAATGATTACGTTCCTTGATTTGAAAAATTTAGTTTAATTTACGATTTTTCGAGAGTTTGAAATCGTGAAATTGAAATTTTTCAATTTTGCAGTTCTTATTTCGTATTTTACGAATTTAGAAATTTTTGTAGTTATGTATTTCTGATCTTTAAATTTATGAATACAAACTTTTTGTATTCATAAATTATAGTATTATCGTATTTAAAAATGTCAATTTGAATTTTTCGTTCCCTCAATTTCTGTGCTCAAACTTCTGTGTTTTCGGACTTGAATTTTGATAATTTTCCAGGTCCAAATTCCTAGATTTTTAGAACTCCGAAAAACTCCAAATTTATAAATTTTGGCTTTCGAAAATTTCGTGCATCTATAAATTTGACATTTTCGAAACTATTACATGTTTTATTCATCACAACTAAAATTATTATAACTCAAAAATTTCGGATATAAAAATTTTTCAATATCACAAAAATACATCGTAAAAAATATAAAATTCTGATCTTTTTTCTAAAATTCTGTCAAAAAGACACGAAAAAAGTGTTTTTTCCAGAATTTTCCTGAAATCTCTAGTTTTACACGTAAAACTGAGAGGAAGATGTTTTTCTAGCTTCGTTGCAAAAACGATTTCGTAACAAGCTTTGTGCGACTTTTAACACATTGTAATTCATTGCACAAAAGATTTATACCGTCAAGTGTGAAAATCGACATTTTACTTGTAACGGTCACGAATTTGAACGTATTAATGAATATCTCGTAACAAACAATACGACATTGTTTACAATTTATATCAATTTTCAACGTTCGTGAGTTATCAGTTATTATTTTCTAGCAAAGTTTTTTTACGAAGGGTGAAATGATTTTTAAACAAATGATTATTGAATAAAATAAAGTGATCTAGAAAATAGATGATCGGTTTTAGAGAATCTTAGAAATTTTGACGATATCTTTTAAATTCTTTGAGCGATTTTTTTTTTTTCTGGAATTGACTATTCGGTCGTGTAAAATGCGTGTTAGATAATAGATAATCTCAAAATTTGCCATCGGAATATCTGAAGTTTAAAATTTCGCTCTCAAAACTTGGAAACGTTATCAAGAATAATTTTTGGACATTTTGGGTTCCTTGCAATAATTTATGTCAATTCCAGAACTGACTCAAATTCAGACATTTTCCATTTTTACAACGTGAATATATAAATTCTTCCTTGATCGTAAACAAATTCCAAAATAATAAAAACTGTAAAATACGAAAAATTGTATTAAAAAGTAAAAAATCCGAATCATTACAAATTCAAAATTTCGGTTTAAACAATTGTTTCACTATAAGTCAGAAAAATGGAAAAGTTACACAACCATAAAAGGTATATAAAAATTTAAAGATTAAATTTTTGTGGTTCTGAAGTTAACAACAGCGGAATTTTTAATCAAAAAGTTCAAAGTTCAATAAATTACGTATTTCGTAATCTTTGAAATCTGAATTTCCAAAATTCCAACATTAAAAAATTCAAAACGTATGAATAAAAGCAGGAGAGACCAAAAATAAAAATAATCTACAGTAACATCCGAAATTTGGTAAACTCATAAATTCGACTTTTTTAAACTGCAAATATCAAATAATATCAGAATATTAAACTCTTTAATTAAAAATTTCTTGAAACTAAGAACTTTGCAATTTTTACATTCGTATCAAACTGTAGCAAGATTAAAATTTTCGAACTTCACTTTATTCGAAACTACAAATTTTTCAACTGTCAATCATCTCAGTCATTTTCAATCCATCTCCTCAATAAAATTCCGAAATTCGCCAAAATTCAGAAATTTCCCAACAAAATCATTCATACTCAATCATGTAAAACTATTTGAATTTCCAGAATAAAAAATACGAAATCTACTACAAACTTATTCAATTCGTCGTAAATTTTTTGAATACCCTACATATATATTTTTTTTAATTTTGTTCCTCGATGTAATTTATTCAATTAATTTACTACTTTTTGATTGTTTTAGGTACAATAACCATATGAAAAAACTGTTCTACCCATAAATGCAACAATGAAGTTTTCTTGTCTTCCCAAACCGAGTATTTTGAGTAGGAAGGGTAGCATCACTTTGACGCCCCTGCCAGGGGTTGACGATTCTCCCGGAAAATCAGGAACCAAAATGATGGTACCGTACGAAATTCAAAATCAACAATTCAATCAGTCATTTTTATTAACACTGTCGCTTTTTACTCAGAATGGAAACGCCAAAGAGCCCATAGTCATGAGCTACAAACATTCTGGGGAACTTGACCTTATTTCCAATACTGTAAGTATTGAAATTTCGATGTACTGAAATTGAAAAAGCGATCTATAAAATTATAAGAACGTTTATTGAATCTAAAGTCAGCTTCGAGGTTTCTCGATTTTGAAAATTTTTGAATAAAAAACACTTTGCAAGAATATAAATGAAGAGCAAAAATTCCAAACATAAAAAGTGTAATTTCGCTTAAGACCATTTTCTCACCCCAAAAAACAAAAAACAAGAAATTGAACCTTATCAGATTTTAAATTTCCATGCTTTAAATTTTGGGTCTTCTGATAATTCATTAAACAATATTTTCATCCCCTTTTTCATTTTTGAGCAGTTTCAATCACATTAAAACCCTTTAGAGGTATTATTTATGCTTTTAAAATTTTCTGACTGTTCGAAATATTACGAAATTTTGAATTCACACAATTTAAAAATGATAAATCTGGAACACCTGAAACAACGAACTTCCGAATAAAAGAGATATTTCAAGAACAGAATTGCCATTGAACAAATTTTTTCGTGTAATGATGTTTCCCTTATGCCACTGGAGGCACCAACGTACAGCTCCTCGAACGTGGCGAACGGTTCTGCAATATCGCCGAAACCGAAAAATGCCATGCAACAAGAATCCAGTTTGCCCCAAATCAAATACGCCCGAAGTAGTCAAGCCCAAAGACAACGCAGTAGTCAAGAAACGCGAATGTCTTCCGAGCGAAGCATTCCAGAAATACCCCAAGTACTGTCGATTAGTAATCCTAGAGGCGGTGTCCTGGGGAAAACTCCGAGCCCTTCTTCGGGGCCTACGCCGATTTACGAAAAAGATGCTCGGTAAAAATGGTTTTAGAGAAAGATTTTTGAATTTAGTCAATTATGGGCGGGGGGAGGGTATATTCGTATTTACTGAGTCAATCGAGAATTTTCCGGATTTTACTGTTTCCATTTTTCGGCTCAATGAAATTTTTCAATTTAATTGTGTTGGGAAACTGCTACGAATTGTTAATTGATGATTTTTTGTTTCATTTCAACTTTATTGAATTCTTTGAATTATCGAAATTTCGAGTATAAGAAATTCGAAAATTTTCATATCGATCGCTTATTATTTCGATTATAATATTTCGATTATTAATATATACGTTCAATACTATGTATATTCATATTTATGGAGTCAGTCGGAAATTGTCCGGATTTTACAATATCCACTTTTTGGCTCAATGAAATTATTTAGTTCAATTATGTTGGGAAACTGCTACGAATGGTTGGTTAATGATTTTTTTTCCATTTCGACTTCATTGAATTCTTTAAATCATCGAAATTTTGAGTATTCTAAATTCGAAAATTTTAATTTCGATCGCTAATTATTTCGATTATAATATTTCGATTATTAATATATACGTTCATGTATATATTATATACGTTCATGTATATATTATGTACCTATATTCATATTTATGGAGTCAGTCGGAAATTGTCCGGATTTTACAGTTTCCATTTTTTGGCTCAATGAAATTTTTTAATTCAATTATGTTGGGTAACTGCTACGAATAGTTGATTGATGATTTTATTTTCAATTTCGACTCTATTTAATTCTCGAAATCATAGAAATTTTGAGTATTAGAAATTCGAAAATTTTAATTTCGATCGCTCATTATTTTGATTATAATACTTCGATTATTAATATATACGTTTTTGTATATTATTATGTATATTCATATTTATGGAGTCAATCGGAAATTTTCCGGGTTTTATAATTTCAACTACTGCGAATTGTTGATTAATGACTTTTTTTCGATTTCCACTCTATCGAATTCTCAAAATCATCGAAATTTTAAGTATTAGTATTTCGATAATTTTCATTTCGACATTTTCGTGTTCGAATTTTTCGATGTTTAATCATGAAATTTTCGAAGTATTAAAAAACACGATAATATAACCTGAAATGGAATTTCGTGATATTAATTTTTGTTCATATTAATTTTATTCAGAATTTTGATACTTAAAAATTTGTGAACGTCCAAAAATTTAAATAAAAAAATAAAAAATGTGGAGATGGTTTGAAATTTGAAAATTTAATATTGTGAAACTCGAAAAAATCCGACAATTTTTAAATACCACGACTCAAATATTTAACGATTAAAAAGTTTAAAATTTGAGAAATTATTGAAATTTTAAAATTTTGAAAATACGAGAACTCGAAAATTCGGACACTAAAATTTTTGAACTTTAAATGTTTGGAAATTTCGAAATTGAAGTTTGACATCATGTAGTTGAGAATTAAAAATTGAAATAGTTCGAAACAAAAAATTGATAACCAAAAATGTAAAAAAAAATTGCGAAATTTCGATCATTCACTATTTCAAAATACGAAAATTCTAATAATTTGAAATTCCGTTCATTCCAAATTTTGAAACACTAAATGTATGTAATACAAATTAATAATAAATTCCTATTTAAAAATGTATTGTAAAATTGGATAATCAAATTACTGCAATCAAATCTAATCGAATTATTTTTTTCTATCAAAAAAATGTCTTGTAAGAAATTGTGAAATTTCAGTCATAAACAACTTCCAAATACAAAAATGTCGATCATTTGAAACTTCGTTAGTTTCAAATATAATTAATACTAAATTAAATGTCTTCAGATTCAAAAATTGGAAGAACTGAAAATAAGAAAGAAAAAAATGCAAGTTTTTTTTAATTCGAGTGTGAAATTCATCAATGTACACTTACCAGTGAGAAATGTTAAACTTTTGAATAATTCTTACGATGAACGAGATTCTACTGTACAAATTTTCCCCATGTTCCATAGGTCACAGGAGCAAATAAAACGAGCCATTTTAGAAAACGAGTTTTTGGGAAATTTAGAGGAAAACCAAGTTGAAGCGTTGGTTATGGCCATGTATTCCAAACAAATACCGCCTTCTACTTTGGTTATTCGAGAAGGGGACATTGGTTCGTAAAAATGACCTCTCGAACGTTAATGATAGATAAAAAAAAATTCATAATTTTCCAAAACCGTGGAAAAGTTACTATAATTTTTGAAACGCACTTTTTCCACGTATAAAAACAATCAATTTCGCAACTAGTTATATTATCATTTCGTTTGTTTATTTGAACCAACAATACATTTTTTTTTTCACACTAGTTGCGAAATAAATTACGTACTTTGACGATTTTCGACGATACATTTTTTTATAAATCTGATTCATGAATCATGATATTCCGAAAATTGATGAGAATTCCAAGTTTTATAAATTATTGATGATAAATTATCTTCATGTATTTTAACATTGATCATTTTTTTAGTAGGGATTATTCGAATTATTGAAGTATTAGAAACTAAATAAGCGAATGTTGGATATTTTAATGAAATGTGGTCGTTAATTTTGGATTTAGGATCTCATTTGTACGTGTCAGCAGAAGGAGAATTTGACCTATACGAAGGGAACACGTTTCAGAGAAGTTTTGGGCCAGGAGTTGCTTTTGGCGAACTTGCTCTTCTTTATAATACGAAAAGACTTAGAACTATTAGTGGTAATAGCATTTTTTTATCGTTTTTAACAATTTCAGTGTGTCTAACGGAATCCTAAAGGTAAATTCCCGATTTTTCGCGAGGTGAAAATAATTGTTGAATAATTCGAAAATTTTGAACCTGCCACTTAGAAAAAAAATATGAATTCATACATTCAAAATCTACAGTTTTCGAGATCGATCAAATCAAAAAATACAAACTTATAAAGGAAAATTAAGTGATTTGGAGAGTTTTTTGGATCGGAAAATTCAACCACGTCAAATAGAAGCTTTCATGAAATTATTGATAAATTACCAATGATATTTATAAAAATAAGAAGAAATTAATAAAATAATATTGAATCAATTATATCAATAATTATAAAAAATTATATGAATATTGATATTGATATAAATATTAATATTGAGAAAAAAATATTTATATTCATATGATTATAAGTATAATAATCTTAATTTCATTTAATTATCTATTGAAATAACAATAAAATAATCAGAAATACAAATTTTAAAAAATGCATAAATTTATTTTTTTGATATTTTTTTATTGAGTAAATAAACAAATTCGATAATAAATTATAAAAGCTTAAAATTTTGGATTTCATTTGATTATCTATTGAAATAACAATAAAATAATCAGAATTACAAATTTAAAAAAATGCATACATTTATTTTTTTTAATATTTTTTCATTGAGTAAATGAACAAATTAAAATAACTCAAAAATTTTGATTTCATTTGATTATAAATCCACTGATTCGGAAATTTCGAAATTTCCAAAACTTGTCCAGAATTTAGAAAAAACGAATTTCGAACTTCCGCAATTTCGAAAATATTCAAAAAAAAAAAAAAAAAATCATACAAAAATTCGAATTTCTAGATATTCGGAAATATAAATAAAAATGAAAAAAACCAATTTTCCATAAGAATAAAATGTGATAATCACGCGTCATTTTCACATCTTTCAGGTCGTTATTAGTAACTAATAATATTTTTCTTTTTTTTTCAAATTTCTCATTTTCCAGTAAAAAATGGCGGAAAGGTGTGGGTACTTGATAGATCTGTATTTTTGACTGTGATGATGCGAAGTGCGCAAGAACGTTTGGAAGGAAATGTTCGGTTCCTCCGAAAAGTATCCGTATTAAAAAAACTGCCGGAGCCAAAAGAGCACGTGCTTGCCAAAATTTCCGACCTCATTCGTACAGTAAGTACGATTTTACATATTTTCCTTTTTTTTAGCAACGGACGAAATCCGGCCGGATTACAAAATGATAACTAAATTAGTCATAAAATTCTGAATTCTCGAATTTCGGTCCTCGAAGGTGTTACAAAAATTTGCATACTAGAATCTAAAAAATAAAGTCCGAAATCCAAACTGAATACGAAGATTTGAACCTGCACGCAATTTTTGAAAATTTATTTCATTACGACAATTGTAATACTACAATCTAAAAAGTAACTCCAGAATTCAGAACTGTATCAGAAGATGTGAACTTGTGCATAATGTTCGAAAATTTGCAACTTTTCGGAAAATCGAAACTTCAAAACTTGCACCATTTCAATAAGGCTCAATTTCTTATGTCTTTGGGTGAAAAAATGAACCTTATTGAAATCAAATTTCCGGAATTCTTCAGGAATTTTTCCCGGCCGGTGCGAGAATCGTGCGCCAGGGTGAAAAAGGCGACAAATTTTACATTATTAGCGGAGGAAGCGTTAGGATAACAAAAGACACAGAAGATGGAGGGGAAGAAGAATTAGTTGTTTTAGGGAAAGGGCAATATTTCGGGGAAAAAGCTTTGTACGACGACGAGGGGGAAAATCGTCGACACGCGAACGCTATCGCTCTCGCGCCTGTCGAATGTCTCACTCTCGACAGAACGTAAGATTTTCACAAAATTTGGATCGTTTATGAAATTTTGATGCATTTTTTCGAATTTTTTCGATGTTTAATAGATTTCTCGCCTTAGGTGACTACCGTTGGGCATGATTGAAAAAATTTGGTTTTTCATTATATTCGTATTTTTTTGATAATTATGATTTACAATTATTTTTGATTTTTTATTATTAATTGTAGATTATAGTTTATGATAATTTTGATTTGTTAGTATTTTGGGTAATTTTTTGAATTCAAGAAATTGTTTACCAACTTTTCATTTTTACGTAAATTATGAAATATAAATAATCATGTATTATAGTTAATAACTATTCTAATTTGTCGGTGTTTTCTTTTTTTTTTCAATTTTTTGCGTTCACGAAATTTTAAACCAACTTTTTCTGATCTTTTCATTTTTACGTAAATTATAACTGATATATTATGAATATGAAAAAATCATAAATAATTCTGAATGGTAATTTATAATGAATACAATTTGTTGATATTTTTTTAACTTTTTTAAGTTCACGAAATTTTTTACGAACTTTTTCTTAACTTTGCATTTTTACGTGAATCATAACTTATGAATGAATAAACTATGAATTATAAATAATTATAATTCATAGTTTATTCAAATTATATATAATTTGTCTGTAATGTTGTGAATTGTTTGCATTCACGAAATCGTTAACCAAATTTTTCTAAACTTTTCATTTTTACGTAAACTGTAACTTATACATGAATATAAAAAAATTATGAATAATGATAAATCATAGTTTATACTCATTATTGTCTAATTATTTGTAATTTGAATTATTATTATTAAAAATCACGAATTCGTGATTTTTTTGCATTCACTGAATTGTTTGTCGACTTTTTCACAACTTTTCGTTTTTACGTAAATTAAGTTATAAATAATTCTGAATAATAGTCTATAATAATTACAATTCGTCGGTATTTTTTTTTTAATTTTCTGAATCAACGAAGTTTCTACCAATTTTGTCTTAACTTTTCATTTTTACATAAATTATAACTTATAAATGAATATAAAAGAATTATAAGCAATCATGAATTATAGTTTATACTGATTATAATTTGTCAGTATTTTTTTTTAATTTTTTGCATTCATGAAATCGTTTACCAAATTTTTCTCAACTTCTCATTTTCACGTAAATTATAACTTATGAATAAATATGAAAAAATTCTAAATAATTCTAAATGATAGTTCGTAACAATCATGATCCGTCAGTATTTTAAAAAATTTTCCAAACCCACGAAATCATTTACCAACTTTATCTTAACTTTCAATTTGTACGTAAATTCAGATTTATTTTGAATCAAAAAATTATTCATCTATCACTTAACCAAAACCGTTTGCAAATTAAATCGCGTTCATTATCCTGCAGGTCGTTTTTAAATTATCTAGGAAGTCTCGACGAAATTCGAAACAAAGATTGGCTCGAGGAATACGAAAAACAAAAAAGATCGTTGACTCCAAAAAGGTGGACGAACGAATATTCCGACAGGACACTCGACGATTTGCAAATGAGAGGGACTTTGGGGGTCGGAGGTTTCGGGAGGGTGGAACTCGTGACTTTATATGACGATCCTGATAAAAGTTTCGCTCTGAAAAAATTAAAGAAAAAAGTTATGGTGGACCAACAGCAGCAGGAACATGTCCTTAATGAAAAACACATCATGCAAGCCTGTGATTCGCCTTTTATTTGCAAGTACGACGTTTTAAACGTCATTTTCGACCAATATTTCATAGAAATATCAAAAAATGGGCATGGAAAACATGAAAAGGGAGTCCGGAATGAATATCAAAATTTATACGAAATTATGAGAATTTTTCTTTTTCTCTCTCTCTCTCTCTCTTCCACCAAACGACTGCTTCTGCAAAGACAGAAAAGGACAGTTGCGTAGTTTTCGTAACTTTTGCAATTTTTCCACTAGTTGCAAAATAATGTACCTATTTCCCAACGAGTGCGTTTTTTTCCACTCGTGTCATTTTTCGACTACGAACTTTTTTCACGTAGAAATTGATTTTTCTGGGTGTCCTTAAAAAATTGTTAAAGATGTTTAAAATATTCGAAGATAACAAAAAATTGTCCAGGATGTCTGATTTTCCTGAATTTTAGGCCTGAATTGAATTTTCAGGCTCTACCAAACATTCAAAGACCAAAAATACGTGTATTTTCTCATGGAAGTTTGCCTCGGAGGCGACGTATGGACGACTTTGCAAAGACGTCGATTTTTTGACGACAATACGACCCAATTTATGGTCGCTTGCGTCGTAGAAGCGCTCGACCATTTGCATTCATTAAATATCGTGTACCGAGATTTAAAACCCGAAAATCTCATGTTGGATAGCAGGGGATACTTGAAATTAGTGAGTCCGAAAAATTCAAATCGAGTGAAATTGACCGATCAATTATTCATAAACTAATTAAAAATAAAAATCTTTGAAGTTTAATAAAATTCAATAATCATGAATAAACATAAATTATTTTTCTTTTCTCCTTAAAGTTTTTCAAAAGTTCGAACTTCGAACATTTGATGACCTAAAAAATTGAAACTATTTGATATAAGGCTCATTTTTACATCCCATTCCATAAGAAAAGAAGAACCTTATGAAAAATTTAGATTTTTCAGCCTTCATTTAGGTTTAAATTCCAAAAATTCGAAATATAATATTGAAAATAATTATTTAAATATAATATTCGTATTTTTTTGATAATTATGGTTTACAATTATTTTTTATTTTTTATGAATAATTGTAGATTATTGCTTATGATAATTTTGATGCGTTAGTATTTTGGGAAATTTTTTGAATTTAAGAAATTGTTTACCAACTTTTCATTTTTACGAAAATTATGAAATATAAATAATCATATACTATATTTAATAATTATTATAATTTTTCGGTGTTTTTTTTTTCAATTTTTTGCATTCACGGAATTTTAAACCAACTTTTTCTCAACTTTTCATTTTTACGTAAATTATGACTGATAAATAAATATGAAAAAATTATAAATAATTCTGAATGGTAATTTATAATGAATACAATTTGTCGATATTGTTTTAAATTTTTTAAGTTCACGAAATTCTTTACGAATTTTTTCTCGGCTTTGCATTCTTACGTAAATCATAACTTATAAATAAATATAGAAAAATTATAAATATTTATAATTTATAGTTTACGATAATTACAATTTATCTGTAATTTTGTGAATTTTTTGCACTCACGAAATCGTTAACCAATTTTCCGTTTTACGTAAATTGTAACTTATAAATGAATATAAAGAAATTATGAATAATGATAAATCATAGTTTATAATAATTATTGTATATTTGTTTGTAATTTAAATTATTATTAAAAATCGCGAATTCGAATTCGAATTGAAACTTAAAAAACACTAAAATCCAAAATTCTAAGAGCGAAAATCCCCAAATTTCGGTTTTTAGGTCGATTTCGGCTTCAGCAAAAAAATCGGTCCGTCAAAAACTTGGACCTTCGCTGGAACGCCCGAGTACGTGGCGCCCGAAATAATACTAAACAAAGGGCATGATAGGTAGAAAATAAAAATCAAAAATTCAAAATGTTTGAAAAAGTTTTTTGAAAATACATCGAATTTGCTGATTTTAGGGCCGTTGATTATTGGGCTCTCGGTATTTTGACGCACGAATTGCTCGTGGGAAAACCTCCTTTTCGGGCTGTCGATCATATGACGACGTACAATAAAATTCTGAAAGGTGTTGAAGTTGTTGGTATTCCGAGTTTCGTTAACAAACATGCGAGTAATTTTATTAAAAAATTGTTGCGTCTGACGCCGTCTGAACGTCTTGGGTATCAGAGAAATGGAATCCAGGATATCAGGAATCACAAGTTCGTAATAATTTTATTTTATTGTATTTTGAATTAATTATTTATTTGTTTAAACATTTGTTTATTTAGTTATAGAATTGTGTGTTATTTTTTTAATTGTTCGTTTGTTCTTGTATTTGTTCATTTTATTTTATTATATTTTGCATCATTTATTTGTTTACAAATTTGTTTATTCAGTTACAGATTACGAACTTTGGTGGTTATTTTTTCAATTTTTCATTTTTTCTTGTATTCATTTATATATTTGTTAATTTCTGTGTTTATTTTGTAATTTATTTGTTTATCTTTTTATTTGCTGATCCCTCAATTATTCATTTATTACGTTTTTTACGTATTGATAACGTACTTTACGAAAAAAAATATTACTTTCTAGGTGGTTCGTACATTTTAATTGGAAAGCATTGCAAAAATTGACTTTGCCTGCGCCTATAGTTCCCACGGTAATTAAAAGAAATTAATTACCTTTTTCAAAAGTTTATGCAAGAAAAAATAACAATTAATAAATTCTGTTGATCACATTTCCTAATTAAACGATAAATTTCTGAATTTCTGTCAACATTTTTCAATTTAGAAACTGAAAAAATAAAATAAAATGACAATTTTTTGGAAAGAAAAAAAAATTTCATCCCTCGAAAGTTAAAATTTGGAACCTGTGTTAAATTATTCATTTTTTTTTTCGAAATCTTTTTCAGATTCGGAGTTCTACAGATACGCGAAATTTCGAAAGATATCCACCTGACAAGGAAATTCCTCCAGATGAGTATTCTGGATGGGATATGGATTTTTGAAGAAAAAACTTTTTTTCCAATCTTGTTTACTTTTTCTACAACTGCAAATATTTTCGATTGGTTTTCCGAGAAATGGATAAATTTTGACAATTCAGAATACATTGAGATCGTAACATTTTAATGAAAAAAGTGATCTAATGAATGAATTTTTTTCGAAAATTTAATTTCTATTGGAATTATCTAAATTAATTGTATCAAAAACAGTCAAAATTGATCATCGAATCATTGCCCAAAATTTGAAAAATACGATGATCATCAATTTTTTGGAAACTTTGTTATATTCTTTTTTCGTGTGTTAATTTACGAAAATTCTTTCAATTTATTTTTCTCTGTGATAAGGAAGAATTCGTATTTTTTATTCACTTATTGTTGTTTTTTTTTGCATTTCCAGAGTTTTAAAAATGTGTTACCACTGATAAAAAATCTTATTCAGTACGTTTTTATCGATTTTTCGAATTTTTTTCTTCAAAAATAGAAAAAAATGATACAAAATTATTATTTTGATCTAACAGATCTGAATTTGGAAAAAAGGTTCTATTTAAAAATCTGCCCATCTGCCGAAAATCAGTGTGATGATAATTTTGGTTTTTCAATTTTTTATACAGAAAAAAATATATTTTTTTCCTCGAACTGATTTTCACGAACGAAAATTTCCAACTTACAAAAAAGTCTCGAAATAATGTTGCGCGAGGCTTTTTCCTGTGTTAATTCAAGTTTTTTGATTGTGAAATAATATATTTTGGGACGTGTTGTGTACAAAATAAAATAATTCAAAACAGAAACAACGTTTTTCTTTGTTTACTCATTGAAATCCTAATTCGAAATCGAGTTTATTCATCCATTGTTAGTTTCAGTAATTTTCGTATTCATTTAATAATTCGAAAATAAAAATGAACTTCATTGGTTGAAATAGTGTTTAATTAGATTTTGCCCGACTTGAAAAAATGGAGCCTCAAAATTTCGAGACTCGTATGAAATTGAATTTGAAATCGTTACGTTAGACGTCTGTAAAGACGTAAATTTAAGTGGTTTCAATTAATTTGAAGGTTTTGTGTGAGTTAATAAACGTTTGGACTTTTTTTAATGATATTTTGAAAATTAATTAAAACATAGAATAGTTTTAAAATCGTTAGAAATTTACGATGGTCACAAAAAGTCGTGTTTTTCAGAATTGTTGAATAGTTTCAATATTTTTCACAAAATTTATAATTTCGAAGAATTTAGAAATATTTGTAATCCTGTTTTTTAGTCTTTATAAAAAATTGTGCAAATTTTCACGTATTGTTGGAGATTTTTCGTTTTTTGTTTCTTAGACGAATAATTTTCCGAAAAATTCAGGAATATCGAAGTATTTTCACAAATTAGTAGGAGTCACGACATTTTCATGAAAAATTCAGAAAATTAATCAGTGTTTTCTGAAATATATTAATTTTCGAAAATTCACGATGACTTTCAGAAATCTTTGATAGTTTACGTCTATTTTGAAAAATTCGAAATTTTCTAACGTTGGAATCGATCATTCATAATTGACGAAAATTCATACGAATTTTTAGAAAAAATTGAAAAAAGTACATATCGTGAAAATGCATTCAAATTCCATAAACTCGAAGAAAAAAAAATGACACGAAATCAAAAGAAGATACGATGATTTAAAATTTGAATCATCGTTTTAATCATCATTTAAAATGTAAATGTTCCAAAATTTTGTCGGTTCAAGACACTTTTATTCAGAAATTTTCAAATGTCAAGGTAAAAATTTCTGAGAAGATAATAGATCAATTATTCAAATTTCGTGAATTATGTTAGTTTTATCAAGATATTTTCCAAAATTTTAAAATAGTTTCAATCTTTTTCGCAAAATTTGTAATTTTGAAGAATTTAGGAAAATTTCGCAATCTTGTTTTTCGTTTATGCAAAATTTTGCCAATTTTCACGTCTCATCAAAAATTGTTCATTTTTTGTTACTTAGAAATAATTTTCGCAAAATACAGAAATATCTTTCAGTTTATGAAAATTCCTAAAAATCACAAAATATTCCCGAAAAATTTAAAAAATCAATCAGCATTTCACAAAGCTCCAAAATTTTCCAAAATTCACGATAACTTCCAAAAATCCCCAATAAATTCAGTCTACCTTGCAAATTTCGTAATTTTCCGACATTGCAGTCAATAATTCCCAATTTACGACAATGTATACGAATTTTCAGAAGTATTAAAAAAAAAAAAGTAAAAATGCATTCAAATTTCACTCAAAGATAAAAAATAGATTCGAAATCAAAGAATTAAATAATGATCCAAATTTTTCCGAATTCCGTCAATTCAGTCTTTCAAGAGATTTTCACAATTTTAAACAAATATTTTCAAAAAATCAAGAATTTCACTGTAAGATAAAAAATAGATTCGAAATCAAAGAATGAAATAATGATGAAAATTTGCCCGAATTCCGTCAATTCAGTCTTTCAAGGAAGGTTCAAAATTGTAAACAAATATTTTCAAAAAAATCAAGAATCAAAATTTCGCAAACCACATTTTACTCCAATTTTATATGAAATTTAATTAAAAAGGGGGAGGCAATTACAAAAAAATCTCACGAAGTTTTCCAAAGAGGAGAGGGGGTCCAAAATAAGCCTAAAACGTTTCAAAACCCACGAATTTCACAATTTTCACCCACTCAATTAACATTTCGACAAACAGCAATTACTCCTATCAAACTGACGTAAATATTGCCCGAATGACGTCGGTAAAACAATCCACCTACAATATTTCACAACAAAAGTACCAATAACGAGCAACAAACGACATAAAACACGTCATCGCAATTATTTCCCAATTCCTCACAATTCCTTATCTCGTCGCTCGAAAAAAAAACTCGCGCCCAGCAGTCCGCCAGTTCAACTCCGACCCCGAATTTGGTCAGTCGTTTTTCCACCTCGCTCTCGGCGTTGCAAAAAAAATTCCCGTCTGTGTTAACAAACAGAAATTACACCTGTCCAAACAAATACCGCGGTATCAGAGCTTACGTGGCGTAAAAAATTAGAGCATCAAACAAACAAGTGATTATTGCTTGAACACTCAACAACATAATTATTGTTTCCATTAAGCGCTGTTTTTTGTAGACAAATAAAGTGCAAAAAATATGAAATTGGATATGTGTCGAAAGTGCTTGAAATCCTGTGAGCCGTCCAGAATAAAAAAATTCTGCACACGAATCTCGAGACGTTTTTTCACCTCGAAACATAAAAATAATATAGCGAACACGTCGGAACCTTGTCACGAGAACCGCGAGGACGGAGCAGAAGGAGAAGAACAAGCCAGGTATGGGGGTTTTTGGATTTTTCATTGGTTTTTAGGGGTTTTGCGTGTTTTTTGTCTGGTTTCGGCCATTTTGTTCCTTTTTTTTTTTTTTTTTTTTTTTGGTCGGTGTGTGTCGGGGTGGGATGGATGTTTATTATTTTTTAACTACGTCGTGGAAAAAAATATTTCTACACTAGTTGTGAATTTTGGTTGCGTTATCAGTGGCAGATTTTTTTTGATGGATGATTTAGGAACGGTTTGGGGATTTTGGGAACTGTTTTGGGGAATTCTGGAGAATTTTCTCGAATTTGGGAGGTTTTCTGAAATTTTGGAATTTGAGGGGGTTTTGGGGGAGTTTTGAAATTGTATGGGTTTTTTCGGATTTTTTTTTTCAGAATTTATTAGGGTTTCTCACAAGTTTGGAAATTAGAGATTTTTGAAAGTTTTTGAGAATTTTCGAAATATTTTTCTTTGGGAATATTATAAAGTACAAAGAATTTTCTGGATGTTTATGTTCTGTTTATGCGTATTTTATAAAGTTGAAACATTTTTTGGACATGTTTAATTTTTTCAGTTTTGAACTCGAATTTGTAAACTTTGAAATTATCTAATTTTTTTTATAAGTTTCGTATTATTTAAAACTCCAAAAAACGAAATTTCGAAGTTTTACAACTCAAATTCAAAGTTTTTAAGTCTACATTTGTAAATTGAATTTATTAGGGTTTTTCACAAGCTCTAAAATTGGAGGTTTTTTAGAGATTTTTGGAAATTTTTAAATATTTTCGGACAATTTTGACATTTTTGACATTTGTGCAGTTTTGAAGAATTTTCTGGATGTTTATCTCTATTGTTGTATTTTTTACAAAGTTTAAACATTTTTTGGACGTTCTTTTTAGTTTTTAACTCAAATTTGCAAACTTACGAATTATTCAATTTTTTCTTATAAGTTTACGTATTCACAAATACTTTGACTCACGATTTTTTCTAATAATCTATTGTTAGAAAGAGATTCTATCCAAAAAACGAAATTTCGAAGGTTAAAAACTCAAATTCACAGTTTTTTCATTTTTATTTGTACTATTTGTAAATTGAATTCCTGCAAGTTTCGAAATTATTAGTTTTTTGGCGATTTTTGAAAATGTTCGATAATTTTCGGAAATTCGCAAAAAACAAAAATATATTTTGCTTGGGAGTATAGTGCAGTTTCAAATCATTTTTTGAATATTTATACCTATTTATGTGTTTTTTAGAAAATTTATAACATTTTTCGGACATTTTTGAAGTTTTGAATTCGAATTTGCAAACTTGCAAATTTTTTAATTTTGTGTTTTTAAATTACGTATTTATCAATATTTTGACCGAAGATTTTTTCCGATAATTCATTGTTCCGTCCAAACAACAAAATTTCCAAGTTTTAGAATTCAAGTTCAGTTTTTAAATCTACACATTTTTTCGTTCGAATATTCAAATCTACAAATCCAGATTTTCGACTCTCGTAGTTTTTCGAAATTCGAACCAAAAATTCTTGAAATTATACATTTTATCGCAATCCAGTCATAATTTTACAAATTTCTAAATATATACATAAAGTTATCATATTTTTCGAGTTTGTAAAATTCAAATCCGTGATTTCGACTCCGTAATTTTCAAATTTATAATTTTTTTTCGTTCTAGTCGACTAAGATCTTTCCACGGGCTATTCAATTCGAAAACTCGAATTCTTCAAGTTTTTTCATCTCCGTGAAAAAAAATTTCAATCAAATCAATTTAAAAATAAATAAATTGCCAAAATTCCGATTTTGCAACAATTTTCATACTTATACGAAAAAAATTCGAACAAATTTCGTAAATAGTCAAATTATCGTTTCTAAATTTTGAAAATACGCCCAAAATTCATAAAATCCTTCAATTTTTCGTAAAATGTCCAAAATTTTATAAAACTCCGAAGTTCCCTTTTCATTAATAATAAATAAGAATAATAGATGATAATAAAATTAACAATCAATTAATAATGGAAACATTTCATCAATATAATACCCAGAATGTTCTAAAACGAAATTCCCTAAAATTAACACTAAATAAAAATAATGAATCATGATTAAAAATCAATTATTAATGGAATTATTCCATCAATATCAGATAACAGCCCCTCCCCCGAAATAAAAAAATCCCCAATCCGCCACTGATAACTACCAGAAACGAATGATTTTTTCCACCGACATACTTCCAAATCATACACCGAAATACCGATATAATCACAAAAAATATTTACATCGATGAAACACCGTCCCAAATCCATTTGTCACCGATGTTTGTAACGCTCGATCAGTGACACTGACCTGATAAGCGGAAATGGTACGTCAAATTGTTCGATAAGATATCTCTCGTATTCCGTGTATAACAATCAGTTCGCAGTCGTGCCATGTTTTGTCAATTTATTTCGTACCTTCGTCGTCGCAGAATTAGAAAATTCCTGGCGAAAGCGATCCGGGAAAATGAATTTTTGGGATACCTCGAGAAGCATCAAGTCGACGCTTTGGTGGACGCAATGTACCCGGAAAACGTCGAGCCTAAACAAAGAATCATTCAAGAAGACGGAATCGGTATGGGATCAAAAAATGTCGTTTTTTTTATTTCGAAAATTGTCTTATCTGATAAGAAAGGTGTAAAAAGAAAGTTCCGAAATCATGGTTTTGGAGAAAATTCGGAACATGTACGGTTTTTTAATAACAAAAACTGTATAATTGGAAAAATACGAAAATAGTATAATATTTGAAATAAACATTTTCAGGTGTTAAATATATATATTATTTCTTGCATATTCTAAAAAAGTGTCAATTTTTTTATCATTGCCAACGGTAGTTTGGGGTGAGGACGCCGAGTACCGAACCATTTTTTGTTATTAACAATATATTTTGTTTATTTACATTTTTTTATATCGCATATTCTCACCATATTTTGCAATGTTTTAGCTACAAGGAAATTAAGAGAGGTAATTTTTTCGTAATAAAATAACGCTTCGTTAGATACGAGCTATTTTAATATTTTGTTTGTTTCAGATAGATCGACGCACAAAGAAAAATTGTTTAATTGTTTTTCGGTAATTAATAAAGGCCGACATTTTTGTTTAGAAATAGCATCTTTTTAGCATGAGTTAGGTCAGGTTAGGTTAGGGTTAGGTATTTAAATAAAAGACGCGATTTATATGCAGAAGTGTTTTTCTTTACTAATTACCTTGACTTTTCTAGTTCGCTCGGTGATCAGTGTGATTCACCTTGTCTTTGTATCTTTCAGAAACAAAACTGTATGTTTCTGAACAAGGATCGTTTGCGATTTACAAGAATGCGGAGCTTATTAAGACTTTCGGACCTGGGGTTGCTTTTGGGGAATTGGCATTGTTGCAGAAAGTTAAAAGAACGTTCTCAGTTGATGGTAAATTTACGGTTTTTGTGCAAATTTTGGTGGGAGTGTACGAAATGGATTTAGTTTATTTTTTTTTTTTTTTTTTTTTATTAGAAATTTGAGAATTCGAGAATTGAACAGCTTTTTGCAATAAAATATTACATTAGTAGTAAATTTTTGGAATTAAATAATCCAATGCAATAACTGGTTGCGCGGTCGAAAAATATTATAAGGCGCAACCGGTTATTGCATGCAGCAGTTTATTGATTAAATTTTGAATACGTAATTTGAAATTTGAGTCATTTAGAAATTTGAAATTTCAATTACTGACGGAATAATGAATGTTTCGAAAATTTTTAATGAGAACTTGGAAAATGAAAATTCAGTTTTTATACTCACGATTGTATTCATGTACATAAAACTTTAATTTCCGATGAATTCCGAGATTTTTTTCAGTTGTCGAAAAAAATTTGCATTTAATATCAGGGGTCAAAACTATTACGATTTTAATCAGTTATTGAGAAAATTATGAAATATTCCATCATTTATTGGAATACAAAAATATCAAATCCGAAATTTCGAGAATTGAATGTATTCATGCAATAACCAGTTGCATGCTCGACAAATATCACAAAACGCAACCGGTTGTTGCATACAGCCGTTAAATTTTTTAAAATTGAAAATACGTAATTCGAAATTTGAGTCATTTTGCATGTTAAAATCCGTATTTTTGACGAAAAAATCAATGTATAACACATTTTTAATGACGACTTGAACTATACAAAGAAATCATTTTTCATATTCACGATTTTAATCACGTAAAACTTGAATTTTCGATGTATTCCGAGATTTTTTTTCAGTCCCTTATAAAAATTAGCGTTAAATTTCAGCGGACAAAAATTTTTAAATTTTAATTTTGTCATGAATTGTCACATTCGAAATTTTGAAAATATGAAAATTATTGAATCTAATCAACAATTTTCGGAAGATGATATATTCACGAATTCCAAACTTTCGAAATCTGAAAATTTATTACTCAGAATTTCACTTTAATTTCATTTAAAAAATTATCCATCATTTTTGCTATTTACATACACTCAAAAATATTCCTTTTTCGATTGAAAATTATGTAACATAATTTTCATTCCATCCTAAACAATTGAATTTGATCAATATTTTTTCTCATGTTTTATTTCAGCTAGAGAAGAAGGTAAAGTATGGGTCCTGGATAGATCCGATTTTATCGAAGCAATGGCCAAAGCTGCCGAAAGACACAAAGAAGATCACATAGAACGATTAAAAGAAATTTCTATCTTCAAAAATCTACCAAATGCAACACTCGATAAAATTTCCGACTTGATTCGAGTTGTAAGTAATCAAATATGCAAAACCAAAATTAACTGCATTATTGAAACTTTTCGAACATGATTAGAAATTTCTTTGGGTGTTTTGAAAAATTTCTACAAAATTCGAAAGTATTTTCCATCGACATAATTTACAATTTTTTTCAATTCCTCTGCTGAAATTTTTGGATAATTAATTAATTGTCATCTTCCAACGTTATAAATTTTACTTTAACGTCATATTTTTTCGTTTGGGGATATTTTTTGAAAATTTGAAAATGCTCACAAAATTCGTATTTTTGAATTTTTTATTTTTTCTATTTGTTAACAATTGTTATAAATTTCGGACTAAATCACGTTTTTTTAAATAATAATCAGGAATTTTTCCCCGCACACACGACGATAATTTCGCAAGACGAGGAAATTGAAAAATTTTATATGATAAACGTGGGGAGTGTGCGACTAACGAAAAAATTTTCGGACGATGACAACGAGGAAGTTTGCATCCTCGGAGAAGGGAGTTATTTTGGTGAAAAGGCATTTTTCGAGGACGTAAAACCAGATGAGTTAGTGACCATAGAAACGCTTGAGTCCGGAGTTGAATGTTTTACCATTGACAAAAGGTGAACAAAATAATTTAAAATGTTCAGAATGCGCATTTTGACCCCCTTTCCCCTTTAAATAATACGTAAGAAGAAAAACCGGGTAAATTACAGTGTAGAGGCAACACAATTTAAAAAATTTAAATAATTGATCTGAAACATTCATAAATATTAAATTCAAAATTTGTTCATTTGCTTACTATGGGGTGTTAATTTACCTTTAAGAATTCATGATTTTAGAATTTCAAAGTGTTGCAACTCAAAAAATTGAAATAATATATTCAAAGTTCAAAAAAATCAAAACATGAAACGAACAAACAAATTTGAACCCCCTCCCCCCCTTTTCCTCCGTACTCATAAATGCTCGTAAATAAATTTCCCAAAAATCAGCAGTCCTAAATGTTTAAAAACTTCAAGTATTTTCACTTTTTATAAAGTTTTATAAAGTCAGGGAATACTTGGTAAATTATGAACAGTTATTGATCATTATTATTAATATTGAATAATGGGTGAATATTACGTGAATTTTTCGCAGAAATTTCGAAAATTACGTGGGTGACATAAATTCTATCGAAAACCACGATGAAATCGAAACACAACACGAGAAAAATATAATTTCTCGATGGAAAAGTAAATACCCTGATCTACCAATGACGAGTTTTCAAGCTGAGTTGACCCTTGGAAACGGCTCTTTCGGAAAAGTGGAACTTGTCAAGTCCGATCGCGTGCCGGGAAAAAATTTCGCCCTTAAAAAAATTCAGAAACGCGACGTCACTTTACAAGAACACGCTAAATTTGTTCTCAACGAAAAATTGATAATGCAAATGTGTGATTCCCCGTTTATTTGCCGGTGAGTTTACATTATAAATGGATTTAAATTGAATATTTATCAATGAGTGTTATAATTCCAATTTCAGGTATTATTACGATCCGAAAAATTTACGGATTTTGAATTTGAAAAAACTGTTCAAGAACACGTTAAAAATTGAATAAAAATTTCACGTTAAAGTAAAATTATGCATTTACGTAAAATTATAAATTTACGTAAAATTTTACACTTACGTAAAATTTATATTTTAATTTTTCAAACTTCCAGATTATACCAAACTTACAAGGACTCAAAAAATTTTTCGAATTTTAAGTTTGAAAAACTGTTCAAGTACGCGTCAAAAATGGAATCAAAAATTGACATTTACGTAAAATTTTACACTTACGCGAAATTTATCTTTCAATCTTACACACTTCCAGGTTACAAAAAAAAAACGTTTTCGAGTTTCAAATCCGAAAAACCGTTGTGGTACGCGTCAAAAATAAAATCGAAATTTGATATTTGCGTAAAATTTAAAGATCAAACGAACTTACCAAGTGAAGTTCGATCTTAATTGTACGTAGCTCCTCCTCCGAAATGATCAATTACACGTAGTACTCCTGTTAA
>JAPYZK010001296.1:0-27212 GCA_030522785.1 Platygaster equestris | reverse complement strand
TTGTATCGCCAAATATCGTTCAGAATCATCAATTTCTATTTCCTTCACTGCTGGGAGTGAAGGAAATACTTCCTTCACTGTCTGAAGTGAGGAAAAAAAGCACCGTGAAATGAGCCGAATTCCCCATGCTCTACAGACGTCGAATGTCGAATTTTCCATGCACGAGTTGTGAAAAATAGTATGCACAACTCCTTGAGGAGCGGGAGCTTTACCAGGAGCATGAAGTTGGCGGCGCAAGGCCGTGTGAATCGGGCTTTTGAATATTCGCGCGCCGCGAAATGGCGCGCGAATATTCAAAAGCTTGATTCATGCGGTCTTGTGCCGTCAACTTGATGTTCATGGTGAAGCTCCCGCTCCCCAACTTGTTGTGCAATGTACTATTGAATGTTCAGGGCTCTACGGAAATTCCCCTTAACTTGAGGGTTAATCCTAAAAGTTAAGTGCTACGTCTGAAGGTTGAGGGGAATTCGCGTAAGTGATCTGTAGATATCCATGCCATATCTATGGGTTATCTATGATATATCTTCAGAATAACCATATGATATCCACGGATATCGATGGAATATCTAGGGATATCTACAAAATATTAACAAAAGATCTATGGAAATCTATAGGTATCTATGGATCTACAGATATCTATGGCATATCTATATGTTATATATATGGTTCTATGGACATCCCTAGTTAGCGACGAAAGATTCCAGAAATGTTTTTTCTGAAAACTTCCTAAAACGTTTGTAAACATGTTTCCGAAACGTTCTGAAACCTTTAAATGTCTGGTTTTACAGGTTTGTGTAACGTTTTTGAAACGTTTATCGAAACATTTTTGAAACGATTGTTAGTCGTTTGATAAACGTTGTACTCCAAACCTTTCGAACTTTTTCAATACAAAGTTTCTGAAACAAATGAAAATCGATTTGAAAACGTTTTGATAAAAACGTTTCAGAAACGTCGTACTAACCTTCAAAACCGGACATTTGATAGTTTCAGAAACGTTTCGAAAACGTTTTCCATTTGCTAACTGGGTCTGTTAAATATCAGTCGATATCTGTGACATATTGTATTTTTGGATACCTATAAAATATCCCTCACCGAAATTCCTCTCAACTTTAAGGTTAACTTTAAACTTCAGGGTTGGCTTAAGGTATTACGTCTGTGGTGAAGTTAGGCGCAATGAAATGACGTCTGTTAACTTCAGTACATGGAAGTTAGCATGGAGAATATATTTATATATATGATATATATATATGATATATATATATATATATATATATATATATATATATATAATTGTTCGATTATTTTATTCGTGCGAAAACGGTACGGTAAAAATTCGTGTTTGGCAGCGCGTTTTGCAAACAAAACAATTATATGTAACTTTTTATCACGTTTCATAAAAATCCCAAGTGTAGTTTAAGAGAAATTCGGGAGAAAAGCTTTACGCCCATAAGAACAATGTTAACTTAGCGAATTTTTTTGGCGAAATCTGTACGGTAGACCGTTCTCCAATTTTTCAGATATACTCAGTAGGCTGTCGAGAAATCTGTGATTTTTTTCATTGAAATTCTAAGTAAAATTAGCAGGTCGAACGTAATACCTCAAGGCAACAATGTTTGAACTTCGAAATTCGTCAGAATTCCGGAAGTTTACAAAAACTCCAAAACTTTAATGTTCCAAAACCTTAATAATTTGAAAACGTGCAAAATTTCTGAAACGTCCGAAAGTTTCATATTTCATGATTTTTCGAAGCTTTAGAATATAATGATCCATAATCAGGATATTGAAAACTTGCTTTAAAAAATGCTCGAAAATATCAAGTCATCAAACTTTGCATCGAAAACTTAAGTTACCTTGAACTTTCTGAGCTCTTAAAACTTTATGAAGTTTCATACAATTATTTTATACAAATTAATAGTAATTTTATGGAACTATTCGAAACTTTTCAAATATCCGGAGCTGCATGGAAAAATTCTAAACTTCAAATATTTTCGAAAAGAACATTAAAATTCTTCAAGTCCTCCAAAATTGGAAATACAAAAATATCCGAAACTTTTAAACTTCCGAAATGTTCGAAACTTGAATACATCACAAACTTACATATTTTTAAGGCTTCTAGTTTCTAAATCTTCGATGATTCGAAACTTTTAAAATGTAAAAGACTTAAGAACTTTCAAGTTGAAAAATTTTTGGAATTTTCGACAACTTCAACATTTTTATCAAAATTTGAAAATTTTCGAAAATTCTCAACTTCTGACCTTATGAATAATAATTCAGAATCATTTCTGGAACTTAAAAAATTCCGAAATGTTACAATTTCATTACCTCATAACTATCAAAAATTCTTTGAAACTGTGAAATTCTTCCAAATTTCAAAATCTTGGTAACTAAAAAACTTTCCGAATTTATGAAACTAATACAATACAGAATGTTTCAAAATTTGGAGCTCTGAAACTTCGGAATTATTTAAAACTTCAAAACCTTCTCTACTTCAAAACTTAAGACTGGTTAAACTCGAAAATTCTTTGAAATATCAAAATTCCCAAAACTTGTAAGTTCTAGAACTTTCTAAATTTCTAAAGATCAAAACTGTACAGATTTGAGAACACTATAAAATTGCATAATATCGAAATTCTTCGAAACTTACTAATTTCCAAAATTTGGAATTCTCCGGAACTTGGAAACTTCCAGAATGTTTGAAACTCTCAAGACGTCCAATATTTACGCAAAAATTGAAGATTTCCAAAATTATGAAACAGCTCAAGATTTTAAACTTCAAAATCCTTCGAAACTTGGAAACCTTCATAATTTCAAAACTCACTAAATTCAAATTTTAGAACTCTTCAAAACTCCGAAATTCTTCATATGTTCCAAAAACTACCAAACTTAGAAACTCCTGCGAAAAAGGAAAAATTGCCTCGAACTGATAGACTTTCGGATGGCACTTTGACCCCAAAATGCCTGCATCCATCATCTTTTTTCAGATTACTTCCCTTTATCACCATGTCAGTACAGTCCACCCTTGTGCAAAACCAAAAAAAGAGTTCCTAACTCTTCCTTAGCTCTTCCTTTGTGCAAAAAGAAATAGTTCGAAATCAGATATATATAAGTCTTAAAAATTTCGTTTTTAACTATTTTCAGCCAATAAATGTGATTCTAAGTGGGACATGATGCGTTGAAAGCATAAGAAGTTCATGATAAACAATAATTTTCAAGTGTCACCTTCGACCTCTTGTCTGGCTTTTTATAAATCCTGGAAAGATATGCAGAACTGCGGTAATTCAGATTCCTTGCGTATACGATAATGCAGAGTCCTGCGTATTTTCAATTTTTGATTTTCGAACGATATGTATTCATGAAATAAGTAAATATGAAACCTTGATCGCTTATTCATTAACCTTACAATGTATAATTTAATTTTCCATTAACTTCGAAGTATATTCTCAGGATTGAACGTCATTGTATATCATTGTATCACTTGAAGTCGAGTGTAAACAAGTAATATAACACGATTAACCATTTTACCAACGCATCTTCAAAGCAACCAGCAATATATTATAATTACATAATTTTTTCCAATCGCAGAGGGCTCGGTATCAAACAAACATGTCTCGAACAGAATCTTCGGGTAAAACAGAAATGTCAAGCAGGTAGAAAACCAATTAATCATAAAAGTTTCGTCGCTGGAAAAATGCTGCGTCACTGAACGCCTTCGAAAAACTAACAATCCTGAATACTGCGTCTATAGAAATTTACATTCGAATTCCAAATTGCTAAAAGTTATGTTTTCAGAATTATGAAAATGAGGATTAAAATCCGGGAAAATTATCTCAGCGGAGAGCAGCTTCGTTCTACCTGTCTATTCAGCTCGACTTCACATTCCATCAAAAGGGTTCTCTCTGTCTGACAGACATTTGTGTCTAACAGAAAATTGTTGGGCAAAAAATTCTGTTCGACACCGAGTCCCATGTATACCTAATTTTTTAGTTGACCTTTCGCATTCATTATCTATACATTCCAATTCAAGACTTTTTCCATGACAAAATCAACTCAATTCGATCGTTTTCTCATAACTACTCCAAACTATTCCTTTACTATTCCTGTTTCGCACAAAAGAAGAATTCTTAACTCTTCCTCCGCGTTTGCGAGGGGGTACACTCCACTATCACTACATTGCCATAATATTAACCTCCAACATAAAACCCTCACCGTATGGTAATCGGGAACTTGCTGATTGTAGCTGTACCCTTCGGGGTACGACTCCTGTTTGACTTCCGGCCACTCGGAACTTGTGAAGGCACTTGTTTTGTTGATGGGTTCTTGAGGTCTCAGGTAGGTCTCAGGTAGGTTGGGCGTGGATCTGGACGGAGGCCTCCCCCTGGGCACCCTGAAGGGGGAAGGTTCTTCCGGGCTCGAAAATCCCTGATAATTCCAATTCCCGCCGATCTGCTGATGATGATGGTACTGATGGTTTCCGGGGTAAGGTTGTTGGTAGCTCGGAGTGTCCAGGTAGTAATACCCCGCCGAGTTTGGTCTCCCGTCGCTCTGGGGACTCGACGAAGGGGACTGAAAGTTGTAGGCGGTGTTTGGGTAAGCCGCGTGCCCAGGGGAAAGCAGCCCTGGCTCTTGGTTCACGGGGTAGCTTCCATAAGGCGAGGGAGGATTGGACATGGTGCTTCTGGGAGACGCCGAATGCGCTCTAGGAGAATTGTACCCCCCCATGGAATCGTTCAGGTTTCTGGACATCGGTCTTTGGTCCTCCAAAGACATGGCGCTTCTAGGTCTCGTGTCTTCCAAACTCGTGCTGTCCGGATCGACCATGCTGTCACGATCCAACGACCCGTATGGGTAATCCGGCCAGTTTATCCAGTTGGCTTTTCTCTGCTCCGTCCAGTTGCCTTGGACCCATCGTTGGTTCTGATGACTCCAGTTGTGGTACGCTGGGTTGTCCAGGACAGTGGACGAAACTTGGCAACTTTGGAGTTGGGCATCCATGCCGTCGAACATCATGGGCGACATTGCTAGGTGGCGATTAATTTCGGGTCTTGACTGTTCTTGATTGCAGGGCTTGGCTTGTTTCAAGTTTCTGTCTTTTCGGGCGTTGGGAGATTCTGGCTCGTCTTCTTTTCTTTTTTTTCCGTGACGTCTGCAGGGTAGTAGTGGGACTGCTCGTACTCTGACTTCGCAAGGGTACCTAGACACAGGGTGAGGTTCGGACTCGTTGAAAGTATGATACAGCAAAACTCGTCGTATTGTCGCTATTTCCATCTTTGTCGCTTGTCGTATTGTCGCATTGTAAAAACCGGTTTTACAATGCGACAATACTACAGGCGACAAGGATGGTTATAGCGACAATACGACGAGTTTTGCTGTAGTTTGTGGGGAAGAGACGACAGTTACTTGTTTAGGACGTCGATGGCGCCGGAGCGGATTTTTTCTTCTTGCCCTTCTTTCGAGCCGAATTCGTCTGTTTCGTCGATCACGTAGAGAGGTAGGACGTGCAACTGCTCGTCTTCGGGTTTTGAGAGAGACCTGTGGCGTGTTAGGCTCACGACCTTGAATTAAGGGAATGTAGTGGATTGAGTTTTTGGAAGACTCTACTGTTTCTGTTGGAGTTTCGCGGTCGAATTCAATTCGATCTACAGTTATCTTTTGTCTTTTACGATCAACAACTATCAAAGAAACTACCAGAATAAATATTATTCATATTGATATTAAATCGTCGCTTTTTCTCAATTTGTTACTACAACGGTTTCGAATGTCAGAGGTAGATTTTGAATTTTGTAACATCGAAGATGTATACACTTTGTTAACTTGTAAGTCGTCGCAGTATGTTCACATGATCGATGATTTTATAGAGATATTGGTTGACAATTTCATAATTTTAGGCACTTACGCAAAGAACAATGTTTCATGAACAATTGTTAAATGAACTTATGTTTTCAAGCGAATTTTAATTTTCCCGATTATGATTCCGGATTTCCACCATAAAACCGAAGAATCCCTCAAAACTCACCACAGTGCAACCGTTGTTCATATTATGCAAGTCCCTGTGCGAGTGCGCGCAAAAATCCAAACAAGCCGTGACCCCGGAAAAGGGCCTCCCAGGTTTGAAGCCCAGCCTGCACTCGCTCGCCTCCCTCTCGAATTGCGTCTGATTTTTGAAAGCCTCCGGTGCTAACTTCAGGTACATAGGTGACAGCAACGTTGCCAAAGCGTGCATTCTCTCTTCCACTTCCTGCTCCTCGGATTTAACGGACAATCGAAATTTCCTCACTGTGTTGCTCCGGGCGTACTTGCAGCCGTTGTAGTACATTGACCAAGAACAGCCGAAGGAGTAACTCGCCCCGCTAGAGTCCTGGTCGAGTCCTTGACAGGCGCAAGTTCTGGGCTCGTTGGTTCCGCAGCGTCTGGTGGTGGGTATTCCAAATTTGCTGAGTTTGTGACTCAAAAGCGAGTAAATGCGGTCGGCTTCGTGTTTCGGCACACCGTCCCAGTCGACCATGGCGACGACTATCCAGGCGGTGGGGCATTTGTGGCCCTGCCGGTGTTTCACGACGGTCAAGATTTTTTCGTCTAAACTCGAACGGCGGATGACCTACGAGTTATATCAAATAAGGAACAAATTGATTTATAGTGTTTTCTGGAATTTGTAATTTGGTAAGTGATTGTAAAAGTTGTGGAATGAAGGGAAACATTAATGCAAGCACTTTGGGATATTTGTTTTTTGGCTTTTTCGGCGAATTTGGACACGTGGAAAAATGCTCACGTTGTGTGGAAATTTGTGTACTACCCGTTGAAAAATGAAACGCGCTTTGAACACTTTCTGAACGCATTCCATGAAACGCGTTCAGAACGCATTCCATTGAACGCGTTTCGGACGGATTCGAAACACTTTTTGGACGCGTTCTAAAAACGTGTTACGAATGCATTTCGGAAATTGTTCCAAATGCGTTTCAAACGCATCTTATGTAATGTATTCCTGAACGCGTTTAACACGCGTTCCTTTTTTCAACGGGTACCGCTGCTCAAATCCATAAAAAGTAGTATAATGATAAATAAATGTAGAGATGATGCCGATATATTTCGATATTTACCCATTTGGCTAATGGACATCCCTGGACGGTTTTGCCTTCTTTCCCTGTGTATAAGACTTTCTCGAATCGAATTTCTTTCCCTGTCCAGCCAGTGCGTTGTTCAAGATCACTCCTCAAGACTGTGAGACTCGAGGCGGTACCGAGGTGCGAGTAGAAAGATCCAGGTTCGGGTGGAACTAGAGATATAAATTTCACAAGATTTTGAACATCAAATACATAAGTTATGGAATGGAAACTTTGTTATTGAAGTTTGGTAATTTTCAATTGTCAGGAAATTTTCAAGAATGCCAAAGTTTCAAAGTTGTTCGGTTTTAGGATTTATTAAATTTATAAGTGGTAATCATGATAATAATAATAATAATTCATCTACACGGGTATACACCCTTTGGATACAAAAAATGCATACATTTACATGTCGCCGGCAGCACAAGCCAATAGCATATCACTCCCGCATGAAGTGGTGACAACAAAATGTAGAAAGAAAAATATAATAGTAATAATGAAAAAAAAAAGAAAACATTTTCCGTATATAAGTAAGAAAATAAAATGGATATAATGAATTATCTTCACGCCCGATTCACAGTCCATTCGAGAGCTCTGTGAGTAACGCTTTTTCAAAAACATTCAAGGAAGTGCCAAAGAAGTCGCGACATCCTGAGAACTCATTGGCTCAAGTCATTATCTGTGTTAGGGTCTCATTTTGAGCATAGTTTGTACGACTATTTTCAATATAAAACAAGTCTCTCGTGGTTCGTCTCAGATTCTTAGTAGGAATTTTATAGGATATCAGGCTACACAGATCGGGGCTATTTATACATCCGTTTATGACCTTATATAGAAATAGTAGATTATTGATTCTACGACGGGTAGAGAGTGGCTTAATATTATAGTTAGATTGGACCCAGGAATAGTCATGCTCAGTATGTGACATAGGCTGGCCCACCAAGTAAGCCAATGGTCTTAAAAACTTATGTTGTACCCCTTCTAGTAAGTCAATGTTTAAGTCAATGTTCACTTGAGTATACGGATTCCATACAACTGTCGCATATTCAAGTATAGGCCTTACTAATGACCGATATAATGTGAAGTACATAAATGGAATTTTGAAGTCAGAACTCACCCTGTTAATAAAACCTAGCATTCTGGTGGCCTTATAGAAGGCCGAATTAATATGGTCATTGAAAGAAAGAGTATAATTGCAGATAACTCCAAGATCATTTACTACTTCTACTTCAGTCAAAGTGATGTTATTTATTGAATAGAGAAACTGAATTTTCTCTTTCGGTCTGGAGAATCTGAGTAATTGATACTTGCTGACGTTGAGGGGCAGACAATTTTTAGAAGACCAAAGGGCCACCATATCCAAGTCCTGTTAAAACAACTGTGCATCATCTAGTGATCTAATGAGAGCCACAAACTTAGCATCATCTGCGAACATTAGGCATTTGCAAAAGGAAAGTTTCATCGGTAGATCGTTAATGAAGATGTTAACCAAAGAGGGCCAACATGAGGTCCACGAGGAACCCCAGATGGCACATCATATTTTGAAGACTGAATTCCCTTAATTTTGACAAATTGAATTCGATTATTTAGGTAACTTTCTAGCCATCCCAAAAGAGTACCAGCTACCCCATAAGCTTTAATCTTTTCAATAAGAATTCTATGATTAACACGATCAAATGCTTTTGCAAAATCCGTGTAAACTACATCTACTCAATTTTATTGATTTCTTCTCATCTTTTTTCACAACCCGTTTACTCTCCCTCTTCTCTATTTTTTTTTTCTTTTTTTTTTTTTTTTTTTTTTTTTTGTTGATTTTGCAATAAGGTTTCGAAATAGTACTAGATTCGTTTTTGATGATCTTCCTTCTGCAAAACCATGTTGTTCATTTACAACTACATTTTTAAATACCTGCGCAAGATGGCGACACACTAGTTTTTCAAATAGTGTTAAAAATTTTTTAGACTTAAAATCTTAAGAAATCCCGAAATGAGTAATTGGGAGTCTAAATATTTCAACATTTAGGATTCCCGCGAATTTTTTAAAAATTCTTTGCAATTTACTAAATTCTGATAAATCGACAGTTTCAAAAAATTTCACTCAAGATTGCAAAAAACTCACACTTATCAGGAGGAAAACAATCGCACTCCGGCACCTCCGACTTGACGTTGTTCTTCAATTTGTCTAAATGCTCCTGCAACTTGATCGCCGATTTCTCGTCCTCGCTTTTCCCCCCCTCGATTTTTTCCTCAGAATTCAGAGAATCGTCCAAAATCTCATCCCTGGTCCGCAAACCATGACAGCCTCCTTCGAGTTCGTGTTCAGGCGTCGGATGTTCCGTCCCGCCGCGTCGACAACACCAAGAGCCCTTTTCAGGAAGAACCCCCACCGGGCCACCATCGCCCTTGAACAAATATTCCGCCTCCTCCCGATCTCTCTCCTCATCCGTCGTCTTTCCCGCGTCATCTCCCATCTTCCCCAATTCGATATCTCCGGTCTCGCTATTTTTCGAATCAGTTTCCGTGCCTAATTTCTGGACGCCTATATGACTTCCACCGCCCGTCCATTTCCACAAGCCACCACCGCCAGGCAAACACGGTGGTGGCTTATGCAATAAAAAATTACCGGTCATAGATTCATTGCTCTGCTGGATCGTCCCGTTGTTCTGGTACTGTTCGCCGCGTTTTTCCGGATTTTTTTCGTTGTTTTCGTGGGACTCCCTCACTCGGTCGTCGGAAGGGAAATCGCTGTTGTTCGGGTGCTGGGACATCATCTGTTGATGTTGTTGTTGTTGCTGCTGTTGTTTGTTCAAAATCATCGTCTTCAATCGACTGTTCAGATTGACTCGATTCGAGGATTGCTGGAAGACCCCGTTCTCCGAGTTATCCACGTTTTCTTGGTAACCGTTTTGTTTGGAGTCGTTCTGCCAGAGCATCCTCTCCCCGGAATTTTGTAGCTCCTGTTTCGTGTTTTGCTGGTTCCAGGTGGATTGGTTCTCCGAATTCGGGGACCAGGGAACTTGACCGGGAGTTCGTCTGGGGCTTGGCTGGGAGTCCGGCCATTGTTGTTGGGGTTGTTGAGCGTTGTCGCTTTTAACGCTGCCGGGTGACCAGTTTGGTTGACTAGTTGGGGTGTCTGGCCAGGGCACTTGGTTCGACGGTGTCGATCTGGGGGAAGGGAAATATTTTTCAAGACTGAAATTTGATATGAACGTTTTCGGCAATTTCGTCAGAGTCTCAGAGTCCGGTATGCGATTAATTAATGATATTTCAGATATTTCACCACGACTGCCTCGAGCATTAAACATCGTTTGCAGTATGAAATTTTTCCAATCAGGATCTTTCCAGAAAATAGACAAAATAACTCTGTTCAATTTCATTGCAAATTTTCCGTCGGAAATAGAAATTTCTCAAGATATCCATAAGGTCACCTTATGAGAATCAGAGTAACCAAGGAAACTCGTAACCTCTAACCCACCTGGGATTCCCCCCCTCCATTTTCTGCTGCCCCCATTGCTGTTGTTGCATCTGCTGACCTGTCCCTTGGCTCTGCCCCTGCTGAATCTCTACGTTCCCCTGCCAGTTCATTCTTCCCCCTTGCTGTTGTTCTAACTTTTGCGATTGCTGGGACCAGGCAGCCTGCTGCTTCTGTTGCTGCCAGTTGCCGGATTGCTGGACCTCTTGGCCCTCTTTACCGCCCCCGCTGTCCCAGCTCACGTGACTTCCCGGTCTCGGCAGTTCCTGTTTTTGATTCTGCAGTTGCTGGTTTTGCATCTGTTGCTGCTCATTGCTTCCTGACTCCGTCCAGATATGCCGGGCGTTTCCGTCCGAAACCTGTTGCTGCTGCTGCTGTAACTGCTGCTGCTGCTGCTGCTGTTGTTGTTGTTGTTGCTGCTGTTGTTGTTGTTGTTGCTGCTGTTGTTGTTGTTGCTGCTGCTGCTGTTGTTGTTGTTGCTGCTGCCATTGACCTTCCTGATGTAGCTGACCCATTTCTACGTAGCCTGGATACCCGTTAGAGTTGTGTAAACTCTGCTGGGCCGGTGGAAGTGGATACCCAGGCATCTCGTTTCCCGACACATTGTTCTGGGCTATCGCCGCGAAGCCCTTCACTTGCGTGTCGTTCGTTGATGCTATTGACGAGGATTGGGAATTTTGGTTGGATTGCTGAGTTTGGGCCTGTTGCTGCTGCGACGGCTCCAAGTGCACCGAGTTGCTTCGGCTCGTCGGGGTCGTCGCAGGTTGCGGCGGCATTGACACGTCCTGAAGAAACAACAGCGAGGGTGATTTTCAAATGGGGGAGAAAGGATTGATATCGAAACCAAAAATGAGTCTAGAATCATCGTTTGCGTTACATACGTTTCTTAAAAATGTGAGATCAAAGGACTGAATTTCATAATAGCTGTAGAAAATGCTTCGAAAAAGAACGTACTTGCTGTTGATACCCATTGACGTATTCTTGTCTTTCGTAAGTGACTGATTGAGCCGGTGTTTCAATGAATTGTCCGTTCAAAGGCCTCTGCGTCGTGGAAGCTTGCGACACGACCGGCGTCAAAGTCGCGGTTTGAGCCGTTATCGCGTACTGTCCGGGTGCCCCAGCGCGCTGAAACGCGGACTGGTCCGTCGATATGAAAGCCTGTTGTTGATAAGTGACTGCAAATTGAAAAAAATTCCAACGATAAATTGATGAAAAAAAATTACCTGGAAACACGGTGATCATTACTGAGAATCGACCAAACAATGATTTGTTTCAGGGGTGAATACAGATACTTGGTACTCACCTGGCTGGGGATGATATGGCGTGGCAGCGCTGTATTGAGGATGGTAGCGCAATTCCTCCAATTGATTCGGAGCTGGTATTTGTTGGATGAATTGTTGGGGTGGCCACGTACCCGGCGTCGCTTCCACCGTGACCGTGCCCACCGGGCTAACTCCTTGGTGCCAAACTGTGTTTCCGAAACCCGCCGCTGGGCGAAACCCGGTCCCGGTGTCTCCGTAAAATGGCATCACCCCCGGGGACTGGAACGGAAAAAAAATCTACACTAAACAAAAAATATCGCACAATCAGGGTAACCAGATTTATCATTTCGCTTTCAATTCACTCAAAGCTCGTATCGTAAACCTCGAAGGACTCGAGTTTTTGTTAGGGTGGACCGTGACAAATCAAACGAAAATAGGATGTCACGGAATGCGGGGGACCTTTGGGGAGGGGGTAGGATGTCACAAAAAAAATATATATATCACGAAATACGGGGAACCCTAGGGTGGGGGGTAAGATGTTACGCAAATATTTATGTCGCGGAATAAGCGTCTTACCATGGAGAGGGGGTAGGATGTTACGAATACTCCCGAGTTGTTCAGGCGTACGCGTGGAAACGATGATTAGTACAGGAAATGGGATCGGAAACAGAACGGGCACCGCGCTAAGTAAGTTCGCAACATTGACTGCAAAATGCTGAGAGTTCTGCGAGAGACACGCCTTGGGAGATTCGTCGCCGTTATGAAAAAACTTATCATTCACGAAAACTCATCGGCAGTCACGTGGTTCAAAATTACATGATAGTTAAGAAAAAAGGATAGATTTTCATGTGGATTTTGAAGAGTGCAAAAAGAGCTGATTATTTTCGTGTGAAAAAATCGAATTAAAATTAATAATTGATGTACGCATGAAAATTGTTTTTTTACTAGAATTTTTCGAGACTTGTGAAGTCAAAGATAAGATAAAATTATCAATCCAAGTGGTTTCATTTTTTAGGATGTAGAGTATGGAGATACAGAGTGGAGATTGTTGTGTCTGAGTTTTTGTTATGACTTCAGAATGATTATTAAACGAAAATTGCGATTTAAGACTTCAGAATGAATATGAAGGATTTGTATTTTTTTCATGAATGATTTCGACGTTGAGGTCAATGTGCGGAATACAAAAAAATGTATTTTGATGTTCATTTTGTTCGTGAATACTAGCTGATACTAGTAATTGATCCGAAAATCGCACCATTTTTTTATAAAAATCGCGAAAAATTCAACGGAGGTATTGGTAATTTTACAAGTTTATGATTAATAGAGCGATAATAATTTCCAAAATTGGTAAATTGGATCAAATCAATAGCTTTGAATTTCAAGACCCCAAAATGGTTGAATAATCCGGATATTTTGAGTTGAGGCATTGAAATTCATAGTGATAAAGTATTAAAAACAGGTGAATTTTAACAATTCAGCAATTGTTAAAATCGTTAGTCTCCCTACTTATATCAATCTATGAGGTTTTCAGAAATTTCATACGGTTTGGAGTGAACTGGCTCGATTTATTACATTCAATCTTCACTAAATATTACTTATAATAAGAGGTCGTATGTCCTAGAGGGTTCCTGCTCTCGGAAGCAAAATTTCTGGCAACAAAATCAAAGGACCTTCAGAGAATGACGACCTATATGAAATTTGACATACATATTAGAAAACGACCCATATGACATAGATAGCATCTACCAACGCCACATAAATGACATACATGTATTCAAGATACATGTCTATGACGTATGAATGACATATACTTATAAAAACAATTATATCCCTTGTGGAAATACGTACTATGAGCCCCCATACATCTACGGGCAACCTATTTTATAAGATCCCTATAGGCCACACAGTAGCGCTATATTATGATATCCCTATGGAAATTCTATAAGATACCCATAGGAATCCTATAGGGCCTGTATGTCCCTATATAGGACCTATAGAATTTCTCTAAAGTTCCTACAGTGTTACTGTGTTGGGCCAATGGGGATCTTATAGGTTCCCCGTAGGTATATGGGAAGCATATAATGGCCCTATAGTATGTATTTTTACGAGGGGTGCCATATACATGTGACTCCTCTGTATGTGAAAAATATGTCACATATGCATCTCACCTATATCTTGAATATTATACGAGTTACACACACATCGTTTATAAGTCTCATATATGTCAAATACAGGTCGCCGTTCTCTAAGGTGAAGGCCAAGAAATCATTTCCCTCGTAAGTCGCGGTGAGAGACAATGAGATCGAATGGTTCTCAGTTCTCTCCCATTTCGTACTCATTCTCTCTTTTTCGTTTTTTGACCATAGTAACTCATTTTTCGACCAGAAAAATAATAAAATCATATTCTATCAACCATCACATGTCATATTTGATCATTTGAACATGTTAATTTCGCAATAAATTGAAATACTTATTATTATTGATAGTCATAAATATTAAATTAAATAAAAAAATTATCATATTTTGATGACTGAGTATGATTGATGACAGTTAATAAAATAAATTGTCGACATGTTTCAAGTCGAAAAACAATTAATTTTAGTCCAAAAACGGAAAAGAGAGAATGAGTACGAAACGGGAGAGAACTAAGAACCATTCTATCTCATTCTCTGTCACTGCTACTTACGAGGGTTGTCAAAGACATCCAGAAAGCAATGGAGCGCCCAACGTATGCAGTTCTCAAGAAAGCCACCAATAAGAGAGAAGACTGTTTAAATCGACAAGGAAACGTCTTTACGGAAGATGACGAACGTACTTGATTGTAATACGAAGGAAAACATTTTTATTAGCTTCAGAGTTAGAAAAGTGCTTTGGCGTGGATGGGATAGGTCGAGGTAAAAAGCACTCCGAGTTTGGAGGACGAGGAGACGACGGGCAAGGGTCGGCCGGTTGTTTGGGTGCTGTCTTTGGGACTGCTTATTCCCGCTTTATCTCGTCGTCGGAAGTGGCAAGCAGCCCATATTGGCCTAGGTCACGGTGCCACGAGAACACGAGAGGATTCCCCCCGGGACGGCGTATTACCCGTGGCAAAGCCGGATCGGGAGGGTGCCGTGGCAAAAGGGGCAAAAGGGTAGTGTGGGGGCCTCCTGGCGCGGCGCCCGATGCTATCAACCTCGGCCGCAAACGCCGATTCACGGTCCAGGAACTGCAGCCACTTTTATGTTATACCTCCGCGAGCGACACTCGACTCGTCCCGGGACCTCATTCCCCACGTCCTTTTACTCACCCTGTTTTTTCTTTTTTTTTTCTTTTTTCAACACACTTTCCCCTTGGCACTCCTCACCAGACCAGTAGAAATGAATGGATTTGACATATTCCATTGTTAAGGGTCATTCCGTACATTTTTTATTATTTTTTATTAATTAGAGGGTTGGCAAACAATAAATTTTGCCTAGTTAGTGTTGGCTAGCTGGATAATTCAAGAATTTGTTTGAGAGGAGTCTGGAGTAATTTTTCTTAGTTTCAGAAAAGTATAAGAGTTGGTATGAATGTTAAAAAATTGTTTGTTTTGCGTTTTTGGGGTTTGAAAATTCTTGACGATAAGTTCCGAACTCACGCAAAAATTTTTATTTTTCCACGAATGCCACAGACTCTCTCAAATCTTGTGAAATTTGTCAAGTTTTGGATGGATTCACATGCCGTTGAAACTCTCCCACTTTATCACGTAAGAAAAAAGAGGGAGGTACCAGTTTTCGAAAAATTTTGGCTGATACAATTGAACAAACTTTCCAGGTACGAAAAACTGACTTCTTCACGAATATCACGTAATAAATATTCAGGCTACAATTTTTTTTATGAAACATTCAGTCTAACCAAAGTATACATATTTTTTAGATTTTTGTACACAAACCTAGGAACCGCAGAAATCGAATGGAAATTTTATAAAAATCCTGGCTCGTAATTTTTCGCGAGATTTGACTGCTCCTCGGAATGGCAGTATGTCGCGAAAGGAGGGATAGACTGGTGGCAGACGCCGGCTGCGGGGGTGGTACCCGCCCGCCAACGCGAATCAATACCCGCAGGAACAGGGACCACCAGCTTACGAAAGAGTGGAGAGTGAAGGTAAAAGGTAGGGAACAAAAACGACAGGATTTCTGCACTAGTGATGTTAAATATCGAGCAAATCGATAATTCAGAATTGTTTGGCTGCAAAATTGAATAGCATTGATATTTGTTTTTTAGAATTTCAATACTTAAAGATCGGGATATCTCAAAACCTGAAGTACCTAAATTTCAGAGGGAAAAGGTTCAAGTATGAAATGTTTGTATCTCACTGTTCTTCACTCTAAAAAAAACGTGACCCGACAGGGCTAGCTAGCGATGGAAATGTAAAAAACAAGCAAATTGACCGGCCTCGTCGTATATTCGTAAATCATGTACTTCAGTCAGTGGAGAATGCATTTATTCATGTAGAAGCGAATATCACCTGATTTGTTCATATTAAAGGTTCATTTTTCATATTTTTCATAATTCTATACACTGCTATGCCCTACAGAGCACGAAAACATGCTTTTTGATGTACCCTAACCCCAGGATTAGAAGTTTGAATTTGGCGCCTTTTTTATATTACATTTATTATTCGGCCAGTTATATTAAAACGAGTTACTTGTGTGATATTTATCATCTGATTCTGCCTGAATTTTTGTTTTGTTTATTTCATATGTGATTTTCATGGTATATGTGCTCTAGAAATGGCATTTTGTATTGTTCATTTTCGTGTTGCACATAGATTTGAGGTGTGAGAATAGAGTTATTGTTGTGATAGATAGATCATTAAATCGATACATCGATTCGACTTATATTTCATTTATAAACCATCCTTGGGATATAAAAATTTACGGCGGAAAAAGTAGAATTCATCATTTTTTCCGTTACTCTAGCTGTACAGTAATGTATTATCAATATATAATTAATCTACTGACTTGGATTTAGTTCAAATACTTTTGAATGACTGCAATACTCACATAATTTGTGCTTACTTCATGCTATCCTTCTTAAACAATATGCGCCCTAGCTTTAAATGTCCTAAAATTGATGTCAGTCATCAACGTAACCTTATCTTTTCTACTTTTAATTTTTTTTTTTTGTTTACTTCGCTAATCCCTAATCCGTAGAAAAATATGTACCATTTTAATCTGATCAATGACTCGATTAATGACCGCTCAGAGCCTTGAATAAGACCTGAGATTCCTCAGAAACTCGACTTACAAGGTCGCGGAAGATACGCCTCGTTCCGGTTCGCGAGTGCATTTTTGCTTGCCACTCGAGGGCGTTTATAGGCTCTGGCAAAGGATATAAACAAGCCCGGGCGCAGACAAGTTCGCCCAGTAACCTCGACGCTTTGCCCGAGTGAAACCGAGCCGCAGGGAATCAAGATATACCGCATTCCTACGTGTTCCCGGGACCCCCGTGCCTTCTCCTTTTTCATTTTCGCGGAAGAACGTGTCTTCGATTCCGAAACCAACATTGAAAAACCAAAAAAGCAGCTTTCAGCACAAGCATCGCTGAAGTTATCAGCCGAATAACGAATTAATTTAGATTTCTGGAAATTCGGAGGAGAATTTGAAGATAGATTCAGATACTGTTTGAAAGAAATTTTCGAATCTTTTATAGAGGAGTGGACGAGAAAAATCGATTCTGAGAGCGTTTTGAAAAATTGTAGATAATTTATCAGAATTTTTCAAGTTTGCGAATTATAAAAATATTACTAAAATTTGATTTTCTGTACAATGGTGCGGAATTCGAATTGATGCGCAAGTATTTAGAACACTGTGGAACAAACTTTTGGTTTTGACGAGTTTCAGAAAAAAATTTGCTCGAAACATGTAGCTATAGACCACTCAAACACGCATGCCAAAGGGTTTTGCTCGATCAGCCTAGATAAACAAGTTATAAATTTTTTAAATTTGTTGTTTGTGAAAAAACTAAATTCCTTCATATTTCATCATATTTTAACGGAAAAAAAACTATTGTCCATATTTTTTCGCGTACATTTCAATGACGCAAGTGAAATAGCAATTGCATTGCTTTTTTGATGCGTTAATTTTTTCCTAGATTTAATGGTTTCCAGGAACGCTCCGAAAGTGCCTAATTCTAATTGACCGTGAAGTTTTGTCTCCTTCGCGTCTCTATCAAGCGCAGCGAGATCCTTTTATTCAACCCCATTCAAATTTGAATTTGTTGGTACATCGGAGCGTTCCAGGGAACTATTGATTCTGGAAAAAAATCAACTTATTGAAGGAGCACCGCGATCGCGATTTCACTTGCATCATTGAAATGTATATGCGGAAAAATATGGACAACTGTTTTTTTGCTGTAAAAATGGGACAAAATATGAAGAAGTTGACTATTTTCGATGTAACAAACTTAGAAAGTTTATAACTTCGAGGCTGATAGAGCAAAACCCTTTGGCACACGTGTTTGAGAGGTCTATAGCTACATGTTGCAAGTGAAAATTTTTTTGGAATTTTTTTTTGTTCCAAAGTGGAATTTGAAATGTTTACATGAATTCTGGAAACTTTTGATTCTTTCGAAAACTTTGCAAATTTGCAATGTACGCAAAGTTTCGAAGATTTTTGAATCTTTGGAAAAAACGAAAAATTTTGCACGTGAAAAAACTGTTGGAATTTAAATAAATTGCAAATGTTTCCTATGCTTGGGAAATCTGCTTTTCTTGCGGAATGTTGCATGATTTAGAATTCCAGCTGGAATTGCAAGTAGCATATTCCAATTCCAAACATTCCAAATTCATTCAAAAATTCGGAAAAGTGGTAATTTTTTCGAAAACTTTAGAAATCTGTAGTTTTTGTAACATTGTTGTATTTTTAAGTGTTTTAAAATATTTTAGGAAACATTTTTCGAATTCGAAAATCCTTGAAATTTAGACGGAAATTCCAAGAAATATTCAACTTCACTTACAAATTTTTTTCAGGTAAATGTTACAAAATTTCAAGTTTCACAAAAATCACCCAAATTTCAGTTTTTCTGGAATTTGAAAGTTAAACTTTCTAAAAAACTGCAGGAAAATTAAAATTTTCTACAGAATTCATAATTTTCGTAAATCTTTTCCAAAATTTGTATATTTTTCGAAATCCGAAAATTCACCAAGTTCTAGGAAATTTTATTTTATTTTTACAGTTCATATTCCGCGCGACATTGAAACAATTTAGAATTCCGTCGAAAATGCAAGCGATACAAAATTCTGAAATTTTAAAATTTACAACATTGAACTTACCAAAATTCTCGGATTCTTATATTTTAACGCTCTAATTCTCTAAATAAAAAACGAAGTAATAAATCAATGGATAAATATTTCTTTTCATACATCGAGACGGTTTTTTTCGACATTTTCGTCCAAAATTATACGAAATGCTCAAAAAGTCATACAATTAGAGAAAATTGCGTAACTTTTGTTCAAATATCCGCACCCTGTCTACTTTTTCTTCGCTATACCAGAGTTAAGCTGTTCAATGGAAGAAAGAAACTGGAACACGATAACGATATAATAACTACAGTGACCGATAAGTGAGCCGTTTCGCGATAAGAAAAAGTCGAGAATAGAATGACACATCGCACCGAAGAAGCATTATTCTTTTATTCCACTTGGGATCGACGATTCCCGTGATTAAATCCAAACCAATTTATTCGCTCGGCCTTCTGCCAAAGTTAATCAACGCTTTTACCGACATTATTGAGATGAAGGACGCTATCTTTCATTAATCTTCTGAAATTATTTTCACAAGGAATTCAAATACAATCCAAAAACGCAAATGTAATTTTCAATCGAAACCCTCAAAGCAGAAGTGCAATGAGATATGGAATTCCCACTTTTGCTCCGAGAGTATCAGTTGTATTTTGCAAAAACTTTATGATTCATCATCTATCGTAAAAACGGAAATTAATTCAAAATTAGCAAATGTTGCGATAAAAATATGAAGTATACAGAAATTACATCTTTTATGTAAAAAGGATTCATTAATAATTATTTGTCACTTTTTTCCTATCCTCTAATGGGACTCAATATTATTATAAGTATTGTATAAATTACATGGAATCTTCTTCTTCTCCCACTAGTCGCACAATATACTATTATTGTTCGTATCGAAAATTTGCGACAACTCACCATTGACACCACGGGAGGAGCCGAATTTCCGTTTCTGAGGGCCGTCGTTTGTTGCCCCACAGCAGAATTCAGATTGTCCTTGGTTTGTTGCATGGGGTCGCTGTGTATAGACTGCTGGGCCGATTGCTGTTGCTGATGCTGCGAAATCCCGCCAATTCCAGCTTGGGGACTGCCGAGACCAGCTGGTGCGCTATCGGGCGTGTTTACTTGTCGCGCGATTTTACGATAACTCTGCAATAATGCGAGAAAAGGGTTTTTTTTATCAATATCCGTTTGTAATTCCGTGGAATAGTGTAGTTTTCAGACAATTAACGACAAAAACTGATCTCAGGAACCAGGATTCGTATGTAAATAAATAAGTGAATTTTGGTTTTTTTGAATTCGCAGTGTCCAATCAGTAATCTGTAGTTCTCAAACTGATGTTTTCAACATCATTATTCTGAGTCAGCAGTTTCTGAATTCAATTTTCCTAAGGTCTGAGATCGAGTTTCTAAATTCTGATATTCGAGTTCTGGAACTTTCAGATGCGCTAAAATTTCGGGACGATAGAATTTAGTAAAATTTACGTAAAGTTTACAGGACAGTGCGTCAGCAAGTGCATAAACTGTACGTCAACGGTTTACATAAACTTTTCATGAACTCTATGTAAACTGTTCAAAAATTTGAAATGTATGTAAACCGTTCACATCAAGTTTACATGAAGTTGACGTGAAATTATATGACATTCATGTGAACTACTCATATGCGGTTTGCACCGAATTCACGTAAAAATTACATAAACTGCTTACATGAAGTTTACGTATAACTCTGAACTTGTTAACTTTACGCAAACATGTCTACTATATAGGGCACTGTATTTCATAAGAAGTTATGAAACCCAGTTAGACACAGATGAGATAAATTTTCAAAAGTGTCATTAATAAACGAAACATCGAGCAAATCCAGGAACATGATACAAATCTGCATGTGGAGACTCGATGGAGACTCAATGTTATCGTTGTGTAAGTTTATAAATAGACAAGGTCTCGGGCCCACGCTACGCCAAGCACGAGACTTATCAACGTACGAATGTTGACTCTGACATTCACGAGATAAAAAATACATCCCACAAACTAGAAACAAAACCTCTTTTCCTCGTTGTATGAGCCAGACTACACGAATCACGATTCTCAAAATTCCCCAAAATATAATTTCGTAAAATCCTTGCCTGAAAATTCCCTCGTACTTTTTTACCAAGCTCACAAAATTATAACATTTGAATAAAAACACTCCGATTTGTTCTGAAACTCATATTTTTTCGACTTAAAACATAGTAGTGAACCCACGAAGTTTCAACAAATATCGCAATTTTACAAAAAAAAAAAAAATATATATATATATATATATATCCTTTCAATTTACAGTTTGTATGAAATACAAAAATTTGAAAATTCAAGAACTCGAGTTTCGCGATTCGCTAATCAAAGGCGACCCTCTTTTACAGCCCAGAAAGTCTATTTCTGTCGAGTATTTATTTCCATGGCGCGTATAATGTTTTCCGAATGGTGCCACTCGTGGCAACGGGAGCGTAAATATTCCTACTTATTCCAAGCTTCGCCAAGAGAATTTTTTATTGGGAGGTGTGAAGTCTTAGACCTAGACAAATAGCATGTACCGCAAATTAGAAGGTTTTCACGATTTTCTCCCGAAACACCGGAATTCCTACACACATTTACCTCATTTGCCGATATTCTAGACACTCTATGGCATATTAAGTTGCGCAAGATTTAGTAAAAATTCAAAGTTAATTCAACTTTGCGGTTGCATACGTGAATAGTGCATTGTACAATCAGAAAACGCTGATTTTCAAAAAAAAAAAAAACAAACAAACAAAGGCGTGTGCTGCAATCGGTTCTGTTAAAATCGACGTTTTCTGAGTGTGCCACACGGTACTTTTATTTACGAAAGCTGAAAAATATATTCAGAGTACCAATTTTGAGGTTAGATGAGAGAAAAAAATTTTTCGGGCACAATATTATGATTCATTATTGGAAATATTGATTGAATCACACGTGGCTAGTAAAATGCATTAAATTTTTCGTAGGACAACAGATATAATGTTCTATTTTACATACATTTTATTGAACTTTTATGCATTCATTCACATCAAGCCAGACTCGATTTATCGATCAATAAGTTCATTTTAATACTAGGAAGGCTTTGCGCGCCAACTCCTTATTAAAGTTTCAATTCAATTCATAATTTACATGAACCTATATTTTCATTTACATAATATTTTTTGATGATTATATCATTTTCAATCAAGTTTTAGTTTGACTGGATTCAAGCTATCTTTAATCAAATAATTTTTAGAGTCATACACCTCATTTATCATGGATTTATAATTTTAAAACTATACGAAATCACAAAAAACCACTTGAATGGAGGACATCCTCATTGGATATCACTTTTAACCTTTTCATTCCCTAACAAATCTACTTTTTACATAATTATAATCTATTTTCACTTTCTTAGAACTTATAATATTTCCATAGATTTCTGTGTTACAGATGAATTAATAAAATACGGATTCTCCATACTATCGATACACTATGTAGAATTATAGCTGATGAAAATATTGATACAAAACAATTCGATACCAAAATACTTAAATTTATTCAGTAATTCCGTTTATTAGCTGTGATCAACATAATGTACATTTATTTATTCATTCATTCATGCATGGTATTCACCCATTTACATTGAACCTGTGATTGGTTATGGTATGCTTGAAGTAGAGTTTACAATGTAATTTTATCGAATGAGTATTAATATGTGTGTTGGGAGTCATAACAAAGGAAAACTGTTGACTCTGCTTCAAGTTTATTTGGATGGGTACAGATTATACTTTTTAAAAAAACTGGATACAAGTATGTGAATTTTTTTCCAAGTTCAGTCATTAAATCACTAGACCATTCTACCTGATATTCTATGATACCTGTATAAAATCATGACCTATAAAGTCTACAGTACAGTATAGACAGAAATAGACACTTTCTATAATATAGGAATATACACTTTCTGTCTATAGTATAGACATAAAGTGTATGAGAAAAAAAAACATGCGACTATAAAAAAATTTTCGATCAAACTATAGAATTATTTAAGAATTAATTTATATCTTTCGAAATCATTTCGAAAAATTGGTTAGATTCTGTTGATAAACCCAATTTCAAATATTTTGCCTCGGATTTTGCAGATATCAAATTTTTATGGTTTTGAAGGATAGTAAGGTACATCTATAGAACAACTGACACCATGGGAATTTGACCTCAAGAAATAGTTCATACCAAACATTGCATTCCAACATTGTGATTTAACAATAAAAATTTTATCAAGCACATTTTTCATAATAAATTCGAAAAGAATGGAAACTTTGAGTTTAAAATCAATAACGGCTTCTGTAGTTCAAAATTTCTTTTTCAGAGGTATACTATCATAAAATCTATCTTCAATGTACTGTTTCGAAAAAAAAGGAAATTCTTGCAATAAATAACAAACTAATTCCGAATTTACACAAAATGAACAATAAATATCGATTACTTCAATATTGGCCTTATCATTTAGAGGAAGATAGCATTTTACTACCCATCCACTTTCTGCTATTCTCATTGTAGAAACAACAATATATATTAGTTCGCGGTATATTTTCTTCGGGAACAATATTTTATTCGAGGGTAAGATTTAATTAGCTTTTGTTAAGTTTGCTTAGTGTCACGTCCTGGCGACATGAGAATATCTAATATATTTTCATTTGATTTTTATTTGATGCACTTGTAAAATTCATACCTACTTTTAAAGATATTTTGTTTTAACATAATCTAGAAATAAGTCGATATCGGGAACGAGCGAGTCCATTAGCCTCGTTTATCGGTGTCATGACAGTAATTTACGCTTGTTTTTCGGGAGTGCGCCCAGGAAGTGAAGAAATAATGATCATTTTTCGAGGCCGTTAAATTAATCGAAGCATTTTCATTCCTTTATTTTTCGGCATCTTGTCATTTTTCAATTAAGTGCTAATTGTCTTATTATTTCTCGAATGATAGTTGTTCACGTGATCGCTGAGTGGGGGAGAGCGGAAAGTTCCACGCTCCCCTCCCTTCAAATATTGTTACGCGTTCTTCTAGAACTTTCGAGATGTTTCCGGTGAGTGGGAAGAGAGATTATAAAAGAGCTCGCTCTAAAAACGCGTTGTTCAGTCTGTGCGCGAAAACTGAAATAGTAACATCGCTCTTACTCGTACCCGGTAGCGAAACCGAAACCATTGCGATTATCAGTAAAATTGTAAAGTGTGCGAACATAATTGTGAAGAAACTTGTAGTTTTTATGAAGTGGTGAATTATTATAGAATACATTTGCTTTTATCCCAGAAATTGTGTTTTACTTTATCCATTACAACCAAATCCCTGCAATTTTTATGTAGTGGACGAATTCATGCGCCTTGGCATAGTTCGGTCCATTACACTTAGTTTACGGAGACAGTGGCGGGAGGGGGGGAGTTTTTTTATTGTATAGAGACATAATACAACATGATTCATCGTTTTCGCTAAGTTAAGGCTTTGTTTCTCCACTCAAGGTGTGAAAAACACTGTTTTTTACCCTAGAACTAAACGAGAAATTTAATTAATCCCGAAAAACTAGCTGCTTTGGACAAAGGGCTTTTGGAAAACTGGACGCTCGCAGCGTCAAGTTTCAAAAGTACGATTTTAATCCGCCAGGCAGTTATATCATTGTTCCATTTTTTCATACGAGCGAGCAGAGGCTTAATAGGATTCCCCGGCAGGCATTTGAATTGAGCCACTCGAGCGTGCTCTTGTACGCTATTACAAATGGGGGGCCTTTGAACTCCCGGGATCGATTCCCTCTTGTTATTTTGTTCCTGGGATGGGTACCACGTGGCACAAGCACGTGGTCAATGATATTTAAAAAATTATCTCTGCATTTTCCTTGGTTTCAAATTCCCGAAAGTAAAAGCAGCAAAATTTTTATACGGGCGCTAGGGCCGTAGCTGGACATTTTTCTCGCTGGAAGCTATAGAATCGGTAAGCGAATTTTTTCTGTCGGTTTTAAATTTTTATATTTTTAAGAAGTGATATTTGAAAATTTTTGAAAAATCCTATTGATACTTCTGAATCGCGATACGTCGGAGAATTTATATTTTGCAGTTTTGGAGAACTTGCTGATATTCGCAATGTTATGATTTTCAGAAAACATTATTTCTGAATTTTCAGGGTTCTATGTATGTTGAATATTTTTGTGATTTCGGCGGATTGTAACAAGTTTAGTGACTGTGGAACTTCGGAATAACTCCGAATTTTTTAAAAACTTAAATATGTAATTTGAAACTTGACTTTAAGAACTTTGAAAATTTCTGAAACGACCAAAACTTTAGAATTGAGGAATTTTTCGTAACTTGGAATTCTATCATTCGTAATCCAAAATTTGAAAATGTATCAAACACTTCAGAATACATCAGAATTGTCATAAAAATTGGGAAATTGGATAATTTCTGAGATTTCAATATTTTAAATATTCCAAGACACACGAAATTTCGAAAACTTGAGAAACGAAATAACTTTTTACAATAACTACAAAATTTCAAAATTGTTCCAAATTGTCTTAACTTAAGAATCCCGAAATCTCCAGAAATTTCCAACTACAAAACTTCCAAGGCTCTGATACGTTGAAAATTTTCAATTCGTAAATTTTCTAAACTATAGAAGATGAAAATTCTCAAAAACTTAGCAACCTTCGGAATGTATAAGATACAAGGTTTTTTGAGCTTTAACATTCTTCGAAATTTTCGAAAATTTCAACATTCTAAACTCTTTACAACTTAAAAAAGTTTTGAAACTTTCAAATTTTGGGAATTTGAAAACCTTAAAATTTTTCGAAGATTCAACACTATAAGAGCTTCGAACATTCTAAAATTCACAACTTCTGAACTTCAGAATGCTTTAAAACTTGGAAATCCCGAAACTTTTTAATTTCAAACATTCCAAATTGTCTAAAACTTGACAAGTTCATAATTTTGGAAACCGACAAAACTTTTGAACTTCGTAAGTCCACAAAACATCAAATTTATGAAATTCCCAAAACATTGAAGTTCCTCAAGCTTTAGCTCTGAAAATGTCATATAACTTGATAACTTTGAAAATTCCAAAAATTAACAACTTTTAAACTCCGAAATTCGTCCAAACATCAAAATGATTAAGAAATTTGAGGAAATTTGACATTACAATACTTCCATGAGAAAGTATAAATTACCTATAATTCGTAGAATATCAGACGATGTCTTGGCCCTTCAGGCCGCTCGTCAGGTTACGTGCCTGGTAATTTTTACAGTCCATTTTCGAGAAAAATCATGTCTATCAACACAGAAGTAATGGAAACGATCTATTACACAAAAAACATTCATTCGACGTTCATTCATTTGGACGCTTCGAATCGTTGTATAAAAACTGCCGACTAGACAAAATGCTTTGCCACTTCTGAGAGTCTCCAAAAATTCGTTTTAAAAAATTCCCAAGTACACTGAGAAAAGGATATATTTGATATTAAGCTGACATTTTAAGTATTAAGATATCGTATATTTGATTATTGCTTGAGCAATATATAGTTACACAAAAGATATCCCAAGATTGAATGATACCTCAGATTGAGTTAGGACGAACATAGATATACTGATAGTTAAGATATTGCGCTTGTGTCTTAATGTTTGAATATCTTAGTCAAAATTGCTTCAAGTTCTTCGGAAATATAGTTGAAATTACTATAACTTTTCCTGTTTTCAAGCGATTATATTAATATTGGCAATAATTATGTCGACAATATTTGTTTCAAATAAGTATTTTTATTACTTCTCATAAAAAACTTACACCAAATAAACATACATAAAAAAATTTACATAAATCTCTTCGTGAGACAAAAGTTCGCCCATCTCTCGAAACCTCGTAACATGGGATGAACAAAATGCGTACAATCAAATGTTACTAATCAATAAGATTTCGCAAAATTTGCCATCACTTCGTAACTTTTTTTGTTATTGTTCTTCAGAGAGAAAAAATGGTTAATCAAAAAACGCTCTATTTAGCCCCGGTCTCCCCTACTTCTAACGAGTTAAGTTTTGAAGTTTTCAGATCAATAAAAATATATTTATAG
>JAPYZK010001295.1:0-20260 GCA_030522785.1 Platygaster equestris | reverse complement strand
GCTTTTCAGAGTATTCGCAATTTTTATGAACTTTACTAACTCGTAATATTTCGAGAATTATTTTTCAGATATTCCATACATTTTTTATTAATAATTAATTAAGATTATTGATATCAAAATAAAATTTCCACAACAGTTGCAAAAATTTTATCAAAATCGTTTCAAATTTTTCAAATGTTAACTATTAACCGAAATCTTAGATTTTTGATGGTTTTCCAGATTTATTTTGCTATTTTATTATTTTGAATTATTCAAAATTTTCAAATATTTTTCATCAATATTCAAAATTTCATCAGAATCATTTCGAGATATTTACATTAAAACTAGATTTCAGAATGTTTTCTCTTTTTTCATGGTTTTTCAGATTTTCCAGTATTCATCTGAACGTTACCAATTCGTCATATTCTGGATTTTTTTGATTTTCCTAATATCATACATAAATTGTCAAATCTTCACCATAATCGCTCCAAGTACAAAAAATATCACTATTCCTCAAAAAATTTCGATTCTCGATGGTTATCCAAACTTTTCACAAAATCAACGAAAACCACAGAAAGTACGAATTGTCAATCGCATCCTTCTCAAAATTACTACATCGACGCGATAAAATTTTTACAGTCGACTATATTTTTCAATTCCAAAAGAATCTTCAAGTTTTCCATCAAGCCCCCCCCCCTTCCCGCATTTGAAACTCGCCTTTCGAACCGAAGGCTAACGACTCCGATCTGTTGCAGTCACCTTGATTTTCGCGAGAAAATGTACCAACGATTCGTATATACATACAATCCTGCGGATGAATGGAAGAAGACGACGCGAAGAGAGACGGCAATTTCCAGTTATAACGGCTAATCCGTATTTCATCGCCTAAACGGCTCTCGTTCATCTTCGTTCTCAGCACCACTACGATGTAGATGGGACTCAGAGTCGAGTTGCAGTAAAATATAATTGGGTTTCGGGGGATTATCCCACGGGCGTGGTAGATCTCCGTGCGACTGATACTGCTGTGTGCTTCCGCGTGTCCCTCGGATAACTTTCCGCAGTTATCCCGGCCGCGCGCTTTTCTCTCCAAAAAATCGACCTATTTCGCGCTTCATTTGGCGACCCGAAACTAGAAATTCCACGAAATTCTTCGTCCCTCGCTCGCGCGATATCTTCTCAATTTGACGGGACGAGTTTACGGCCGTTCGCCGCATCGATTTTTCGATTTTCGCACCCCCAAAGGTTATATTCGCTCTCGACGATTCATATTTCTGCTGCGAACGAGAAAGCTCGATGTCCCATTTCGGATCAGCTCGAATTTTCGCGCACAATATGGGAGACGGGGAATTCGGTTTCGGAAATTCCTGTACGTCAAAACGGATCGAAATCGGGTGATAAGATCCGAGGCTTATTGGAAATATCCTCGGGAGAAATGACATATCTAATTCCTTATTCCCAACGTTTCACGGGATATTTCTTTTCATGGCGAAAAAAACGGAAACGATCGAGATTCGATTCGAACGGAGCTCAACGATTGGGAAAAATTGTGCCGAAAAAGTTGGCTGGTCGTGGAAAAGTATTTGGCCGCCGTACACGGTGGGTAACGCAGTATTACAAGTATTGATCCTGAAGGGGCGCCGCGCGCAATATTTAGTTCTCGGGCATCTCCGGCAATCTTCGCGGAACAGCTTTTCCTCGCTTAATGTCGGTATCCTGCGCAACATTTTCGTGATCCCTTAATTCAGGACGACCTGTATCATCGCGATGACTTTGTGCTATCGTTGTGTTTCATCGCGACGTACAAAATATTTGCTGGGGGAAGGTGATCTGCAGGAGGATCCGAGAATTACGATGTTCAACGGGTTGAAGGGGGGGGGGGGGGGATATGAGGGAGAAATTTTAGTCGGGGACTGACGAAAAACCTCTCCCCCCCCCCCCCCCCAAAAAAAAAGCGGTTGAAGTTTGTTTTATATCAGATTTTTGGGAAGGAAATCAGTGATATCGAAATTTACTCAAAACGAACGAAATCCGGATAATTCTTACCAGATTTGTGCGAATTTTCAATGAGTTTGTAAAATGAGAAATTTGGACGAGTTTTTCTGAATTGCGTACATTTTTTATGATAAAAAATGTTGAAAAACTTTGAAATGCAAGTGATTTACAGAGAAATTCAATAAAAATTTTGCAGACCTATTTGGAATGTTTCAATAATTCACATTTAGGAGGATGCTAACGATTCGATGAGAATTTTAGGAAATATTTACAAATTTTCATCACTTTAAAAAATGTATCTTCATTTTTTCGTAAATTTTTGAGAGAAGGACAAAATGTTCACAGTTCCATATAAAAATATGGCTGAATCAAAATTACCTAACATTCAATATTCTTCGAGAAAGAAAAATTAAATAAAGCGAAATTCTTAGATTTTCAGATATACCCAATAACGCTCGTCAATCAGACGAAATATCGTGTGCATGTTAAAAAATTGTTAGCCGAATTTTTTATTCGAAATTAATCGACGAGTAAAATAATTGTAAAATGAACAGTCATAATCTGAAATGCCTAAAAATCAACTAAAAACCTCACAAATATCGTGAATTCGTTCCAAAAAATGTTGAAAAAATTAGAAAATATAAAAACCTCGCAATGTTTTGAAAATTCCCAAATTCTCCAATTATTTTCATATGCATCCCCATTCTTCAAGATTCGGCATATTTAAAAAAAAATTCCATAAAAAAAAGAAAAACACAACAAAGATTTTTCTTGTATTCGTTAAAATATTTCAAGACACTGTAATTAAACGAATTCCACAAAATCCAAAAACACAGAAATCGATAACAAATGTACAAAACAACTCCCCTAAATCAAAAAACTTCACACACAAAAATTATTTCGAAAATCCCAGTGAGCCTCTCCAGAATCCTCCAGAAATTCAATCTTTTCCGAAAAATGTTGAAAAATGTTGAAAAATCCTGGCAAATAGAGGGAGAGGGGAGGGGGTATAGACTGTTCACTGTAAAATATCCTAACAGTTATCATCTCCCATCGCCCTTTTTACATAAAAACTGTTACAACTGAAAATCTCCCCTTTTACATTTCGCTAAACGTTCCTGTCATGCCCGTCTCTTCCACCCAGAACCTCGTTAACCAAAAAAGCGCTATCGCAGAAATAAAACGCTTCCTAGCCCAGAAAAAATGCAGACTCGAACGCGATATTGCGAGTTAAAAGCCTTTTCTGTCGTGCGAGTTTTGATTACTCCAAAAAATGGAACAATAATGCCACACTCCAACGGTCGTCCCAGTTTCCAGGATCGCGAGGTCTTTGAAAGCCCAAGTACATTCCACGTATATAGATCCTGCAGTGGACTTTTTTTCTCTTCACGTAGCAACTGCACATCTTTGATAAACCCGGTATTCTCGCAATGCAATTTTTTGCACAATTAAAACCGCGGAATTCCACAAAAGATTGAATTTTCTCTCTCGACAGGAATTTTCATTCCTAAGCACCAAAAGTCTTTCGATATAAATATCATTTTTTATTTGTATTTTTTCTGGTTTCGATTCAAAAGTGATTGCATCGAAAAACGTCAGAGGAAGTATAAGTGAGGGAATATAATTAATTTTTTAAGCCGCGCATAAAGCACGGATTAACCATCGACGCTTTTGCTTCCAAAATGACGCCAAGAGAAACCCTCGCCAAAGCTGCCTTTAATTAACGTAAATTGCTCTCTTCTCCTCTGTGCCCCTCTTTTCTGTCTCTGTCGGCCTTACACTCTTTTGTTGGCTTTCCTCGCAGGCGAATAAAATAACGTTTGCCAAGTCGGCAACCCGTGAATTCATGTATTCAGCACGCCGGGGCCAAAGTGCGCCTATATTTGACTACTCGTAATTCATTCCCGAACTTGATGAAATTTTTTATATTATATTCGTTTGAATCTGATATGAGTGATCTATTGAATAGTCATTAGATTTAGTTGATGACGGTTATGACTATAATATACAGTGTTGCCTCCCCCCATTTCTCCATAGAATCGGTTTTTTTTTTTTTATGAAAAACCTTTTTAAACAATCCGAGAATTTTTTGAATATTTTGTTGCATATAAAGTTTAGATATTTAAATTCGAATTTGTAATTTGAGGTTTTTAACATTTTGGACGATTTTTGGTCGTCCATGATGCGGATATTTAGAATAATATGAGAAGTTCCATTCAGAATTTCGACAGTTTTCGGATTTTGGGGAAGAATGAATTCATGAAATCTATTTTTTGTCCCTGGAAAATCTTTTTGAACCCATTCGAGGATTTTTTAAATATTTTGTCGGAAAAAAATTTGGGTTTTGGAATTTTTGATGAAAATTTGGGAATTTTTTATTTTGTAGACATTGACATTCGGAATTTTTTGTCAGAATTGAAAAATTTGGAAAATACAGTCTTGAAATCGAAATTTCGCCAAGTCTCGAAATTTAAGAAATTTTAGAAATCTGGTGATTCTGAATTTCGAACTCAAAGTTTGGAATATTGAGAATTCGAAAATTTTTTTATACTTCGGGATGTAGAAATTTTGAGAATGCAAAATTTATACATTTGAAATTTCGCATCCCAGACGACTTTATAATTTCCAAAATATGACTAATTTTAAGATACACATAAATATAGTGTTAAAATGTTAGGAATCACATGAATTGGAAATTTGGAATTGAACATCCATAACTTAGAATTCTCGGAATAAAAGAATTTATACACCATCACAGTTGATATTAAGATTTGATTTTAGAAAATTTTCAGTTTGAATGTATCCAATATCGGAGATTTCTTGAGTAATTTACAAATTTCGAATTGGAAAAATTTCTTCAATTTGAATTGAAACGTTGTAGAAATCGGAATTTTGAATTCCAAACAACTTAATTTTTAAAGATTTTTTAATCTCATAGACTGAACACTACAGAATTTGAAATTTTAGAATTTCAGAAATCTCTGAAATTCTAAATTCAAAAATACAAAAATTAATGTCTAGAGCTCCATGAATTCGGAAGTTTTCGGAATTCGAGACTTGGACATATAATAACCGTCAGTTAAAAATTCAATATACCGAATGCTGAAATTTCACAGAATTCCGGGAATTTCGAAATTTACATCTGTAAATTCTCAAATTTTGGGACTTTCGTGAACAAAAAATATGAAATCCAAAGTTCAAAATTTGAATCATGGTTGAGAAACTCGAAAACTATGAACATCCAAAATTTAGTATTCTTCATTTCCCCAAACTTTCCATCCAAGTCAAATGCCCCCCAAAACTCTAAAAAACCCTCAAATTTGATGGAAAACCCCTGAATTTCAAAAAAACTTCGTAAAACCAGCATAACTCTAACAAATTATCCAGAATGTGCGAATACGTATGTATACTTACATAATTTTTTTCAAATTAAGAAATGACGTTATCGTCAGAAAACCCCTTCTGACACGTCATTCCATATCACCGTAACCACGATCCATCAACGTTTTTACAGCAAAAAACGAAATCGACCGAACTGTGTCAGCTGTAACGAGCGATTTTTCATCGCGGTTGGGAGATGCAATAATGATAAAGTGGTTTGACAGTGTGGCAAAAGGCGAAGCCAAGTCTTTCCAGGAGACTCGCGCGCCGCTAGAAAGAAGATCGGCAAAGATAGAAATTTGCATAAACCGCCCATTAAGTCGCGACTGGTATATTGAAAGCGGTAGTGGTGTCTGTAAGTGAGCCATGGGATGGCTGCAGAAGGTCGGTCGCTTGAAGGAAAGTAATAACGTTTTCTGAGCTTGAAGATAAATTCATCTTTCCTACCTCGTCGCCGGCCGGGGCTCTTATGAACGGAAGTATTTATTTGCCGGATTAGAGGAAAAATTTCCCCAGCGGCCGTTCGTACGAAAATGCGGCGGTTGCCTAATTACGCGGGGGAAAAATGCACGGGCGATGCGAAGTGGCTTTACTGTTTTCGAAACGGTATTGGCTGGACGCGCGACCGCAATAATTGACGTTTTACGGATTTCGCTGTGGGTTTTTGACTTTTCACATGCGCTTCTTCGCGTAACCGTTAGATTTATGAGTTTCGAGATGAAAAATGAAGACAGTTATTTTGATGTTACACTTTGAAAGTCTTATTTATTTTTAAAAGCTTAGAATTCAGAGAATTTTGACGATTCTGGGATTTTAGGGAGTAATTACACCCTCAAATCTGGTTCCTGCCCCTTGAAAAATGTTTTTGAACTGATTCGTGGATTTTTCGTATATTTTGTTGGAATAGGATTCGAATTCTCGCAATTTGAAGGAATTTTCAATTTGCAGTCATTGAAATTGGGAATTTTCGGTTTTCCAGGATGTAGAGATTCGGAAAATACAATCTTCAATTCGAAATTATGGTAAGTCTCGAAATTTTGACATTTTTGGGGAATCTAGCAAGTCTCAATTTCGAATTAAAAGTTTGAAATGCAATAAATCTGGAAAATTTTATGTACTTGGGAATTTAGAAGTTTTAAAAATGCAAAATTCCAACTTTTAAAATTCAGTGGCCCTGAGGAGTGTAGAATTTTTGAAATGCGACGAATTAGAGAACATTCATAATTTTTATGTCGAAATGTATCCAATTCCGTAAATTGTAGATTGAAAATTTCACATCCATAACTCAAAATTCTCTGAATTCGAAAATTTATACATCGTAAAATTCAAACTCAAGATTGAGATTGGAAAAATTTCCCATTTTAATGTAGCTGACATCAGAATCTTCTCAAATTTACAAGTTTTTAATTTATGAAAATTTGATAACTCGTACTGAAAAATTTGATTTCTCAGTTACTGCAGTTTCGAAAATCTTTGCATCTCATAAATTAGACAGTAAAGAATTGAAAATTTCATAATTTCATACATTTTTGGAATTCCAAATCACGAATTCTAGAAATCAATTTCCTAAATTTCATACATTTGGAAAACAAAAAATTCCAGGCATTTGAGACTAGAATAATAATCAATCGAGAATTCAATTTCATGAATTTCGGAATGTTCGATAATTTTGGAATTTCCGGAATTTAGATATCCGCATTTCAGAATTTCGAGATTTCGGTGGGTCACAACCTCTGAACTCAAAAATTTTAATTAAAATCAAAGACATTCAAAATTCACTTCACCCCCCCCCCCCTCCCAGTTTCCCCCCTCGATATTTCGTTCTCCAAACAGTCTAAAAAATCCTAAATTCCGGGAGAAACCCCCTAAATTGTCATCATTATCACTCAATTACTTCTTCTCTTCTTTCACCATCCGAATTCTTTATCTTACAGCTGATTCTTCCCTTTTTTATCACGTATCCATCTATCTATCGACCTACAGTATCAAAAACTAACGTCTCCAAATATTCAGAAATTCAAAACTTCCCTAATCAGCACCAAAAATCTCCAACTTCCTTCAAATCCCTACACTGCCAAAAACTCCAATCTAGAACAAGTCAGATCAGCCTCGATAGGAATTCAACAAAATCCCACTTTCCACAAAACCATCCCCCAAATCAACGCAAAACACCATAAAATTCCTCCTCATCAATCCACCAACACCGTACACCCTCCACAATTCGTTCATCAGTGCGTGCGTTACGGTGATTTATCCGGTCCCGCCGAAACCTCGCGGCCCCATCATCCTTCTCCATTACCCCGGCCTTTTTTCGCGCTCCGCACTTCGGCGCGCTCATTTTTCTTTAACATGCTCCTTGAAAGCAGCGCCGGGAAAGCTCCGGCTATTGCCACGGAATCACGAGTCGATCCCCTTCGCGCGACCCGTTTCACTGTCTCTTATCTCGCAACGTCTGCAGCCCGCAGAATGCAAATCTTTCAGTGGATCGTTATGTATAAGTGAGTGACATTGGCAATACCAACGCTCCTGGGACCCGGCTTGACAAGACCACCCGTCTTTCTAAGTATTCGCCGGAATTCCATCTCGCCGAGCGAATAGCCCGGCCGATTGATTCATGAACCGCGCGGCTCAAAATAGTTTTCCCGAATATTGATGGCTTTCCCGCGTTGCACCGCCATCACGCTCCCTTTCGCCCTTTCGAAAATTGAACGTTTTATAACGGGAAACGCGTCGATACTTGAATTGGATTACTCGCGGGGGCGTGAACGACTAATGAACGAGCCGTTTGCGGCGCTCGACTTTCCATGCAAAAAGCCCGGGCTTGACGAGTCGTTTAACGCTCGATCTGACCGGGGCCAATAATTTGATGCCCCATTATTCTGATCGGCGCCGACACAAAAGAGCGGACCACGCAACCGCTGTAATCGGCGATTCTCGCAAAATTTCGCGATGAAACATCGCTCACCGCGGTGTGCAACGGGTTTTGTGCCCTTTTGTTGCGGGCCTTTCATAAATCGGAATAGTCGGACGGGGATTCGGGGGTGGTCACGGGGCAAGGGCGTCTTTGGCGTTATCACTGAATTTTAAGTCATAAAGTTGAAGTATTATCGGGTTTTGATATTGAGAAGAGTTGTCGAGTTTGTGATGAATCAATGAACAACAAATTAATCATTTGTGACTTGGAATCAGGAAATGGGGTTTGCGAGGAAAAGTAGTAAGGCCCATATTTGTTCTCTCGCTCTATCTGCGCCCTCGCAGTCATACACATGGAAATATAGGAAGGGTGGCGGAAAGAACGAACGCAGGTAGCTAAATCTGGGATGTGGCTGTTATCCCGAGAACCCACGGTCCGAGCCACGGTCTCCCGTGGCTCGGAGAATCTTTGGAAAGTTTACTTTTTTCTATTTCCCGCATTATTATTTTCTATTTGAAAACTAACTTTGCAAATAATTTTGAAGATTTCGAAAATTTTTTGAATTTTTCGAAACTTTGAAAATTTTGGAAATTTTATAGAATTTCCAAAATTTTCGGAAATGATAGGAATTTTTGAAATTTTTGAAAATTTCGGAAAATTGAAAAATTCCGAGAATTTCCGGAAATTAACGATATTTCGGAAATTTGAGGAATTTTTTGAAATTGTAGAAATTTTGGGAAATTTCATAAATTTTGTATTTACCGAAAAATTTTTAAAATTCTTGAAATTCCAATAATTTCGTAAAATGTCGGATTGGGTCTCCCGTGGCTCGGAGAATCTTCGGAAAGTTTACTTTTTCTATTTTCCGCATTATTATTTTCTATTTGAAAACTAATTTTGCAAATGATTTTGCTCACTTTTTCTCGAAAATATCCAAAATTTTCGGATTTTTAGAGAATTTTCAATATTTTTGTGAATTTTCGGATTCAACAACATTTTCCGTAATTTCCAATACTATACAATTTCCAAATTTTCGAAATTGGTAGAATTTCCAGTAATTTCAAAATTTTCTGCAATTTACAAAATTTCTTCAACTCCCAAATATTCCCGAATCATCTAAAATTCTTGAAAATGTCGAAAATTCTCAAATTTTCGACATCCGTAAAATTTGCAGAAATTCCCGAAATTTTGAAAATTTCTACAATTTTTCAAAATTTTAGAAAATTCTTAAAATTTCCGAAAATTTTTAAAAAGTGCACAATTTTTATCATCTCTCAAATTTACGACGATTTTCAAAATTGATAAAATTTTCAGAATTTTTTAAAATTTTCGGAGTGCACAAAATTTTTAAAATTTTCCAAAAATACCAAAATCTCTGAAATTACCAAAAATTTTTTAAATGTATGAAAATTTCCGAATTTTTGGAAATTTCTAAAATTTTCAAATATTTAAAAAATCTCTGAAATTTTCTATAATTTTCAAAATTTTTAAAAATGTTGAAAATCGTCGAAATTTTCAGAAATTTCGAAAATTTTCAAAAACTCCTAATATAATCGAAAATTTTCATAATTCTCAATAATTTTTAAAATTTGAAAAAATTTCTTAAATTTCTGAGATCTTCAAAAATTTTCTGAAAGTACACGATTTTAATAATTCCCCAAAATTCACGACATTTTACGAAAATTGTAGAATTTCCAGAATTTTTAAAATTTTTCTAAAAATACAAAATTTGCGAAATTTCGTAAAATTTCTACAATTTTCAAAAATTCCTTAAATTTCCGAAGTATCGTTTATTTCCGGAAATACTCGAAATTTTTCAATTTTCTGAAATTTTCAAAAATTGCGAAAATTGCTAACATTTCTGAAAATTTTCAAAATTCTATAAAATTTCCAAAATTTTTAAAGTTTCGAAAAATTCAAAAAAAATTCGAAATCTTCAAAACTATTCGCTAAGTTAGTTATCGAAAATAGTAAACTCAAGTATAGCTCACTTTTTTCTAAAGGTACCCATACATTAATTATCGAATAATTATCATTCACGAATTCGTTCATTCCCGATTATCAATGATTTTTTTAACTTTTTGAAGATTCTTCACTCACTTTACAGTTGAATATAGAGGTTCGTAGGAACTGGCTAGATGAAAAACTCACCTGAAACAGAAAAAAATTCATTCATAATAACCCTTTAATTACCGAAACACTATCAGAAGCACTGATTACACATTATTCTAGAACGCTATTATTCTTGTATCGAACAATAGACAGTATAATACATCATTTGAAAATGAAATGTTCCAAAATGGGGATGATAATGAGAACAAGTTTTTTTTCACTCCAAGTCATTAATTTAGAAAAAAGTTCTGGAGTATATTATTTATCCGTATACCAAGGTGTGATGCCAATTGACGGTTGTCGCACTAAATTAAGTGATTTTTCAAAATTCCAGAGAGTATTCACGCGGACGACATTTGAAGGGACAAAAAATACTACAATATGAATGTTTACTCTTTGAGTTCCTGAAAATTTGAATTCTGAATTTTGAGTTCACATTTTTTTCCACTGAAGTCTCAAAATTCGAAAGTGTGAATATCCGAATTTCGACATTTCCAGAACTCCTAAACAATTTAGCATTCAGAATATGTAATATTGAGCGATATCTTATTCAAGTCTCGAATGCTCAGAACTTTTTCAATTTGCATAAGTATTGAATTATAGACACTGATTTCAAGAATTAGGAATTTTTAAAAATTCTGATAATCGAAATTTATGAATTCTGTACTGTCTCATTTATAAGATTCTCAAATTTCCGAGAATTAACTTATCTGGAATTTGTAATTTCTATTTTTTGAAAATTTCGAAAATTTTTGTGAATTGAGAATTTGTAGATTTGAAAAATTTCTGATGTTGGATACATTGAAATAGAAAATTCCTCCAATCTGAATCTTGATATCAAATTTCACAATTTACAAATTTTCGAATTTTGCGAATTCAGAGTTATGAATGTCAAATTCTGATTTGAAGTTCACGGAATCTCTCACTTTTTAACATTAAACTCACGAACATTCTCAGATACGTCGAATTTTTGAAATTATAATTTATAATTATAATAATCAACTCGCCTAAGATACCGAATTCCAAATTTTCAAATTTTGCATGCTCGGAATATCTAAATTCTCAAGTACGGAAAATTCTTAATTTCTCTCATATTCTAAACTTCGAATTTAAAATACAGAATAGGCAAATTTATGAAATGTCTCGAATTTCGAGACTTGTGAAAATTACAAATTCAAAATTTCATTTCTTGAACCTTCAAATTCTGGACAGCCAAAAATTCCAAATTCTACAGAACAGAAAATCGTCAAATTGGAACTAAAAATTCCAGAATCCACATTCTATAACAACAAAATATTCTCAAACTTCTCAAATTGGTCAGAAAATATCCTTCAGGGCCAAAAGGCGAATTTCGGGAGGATTCGAAAATCGTCGAAATTCCAACTTTGAATTTTATATTCCAAATATATACATTCTGGATAAACAAAAATTTTCGAAAATTCTAAAACTCCCAAATTGCGTACAAAAATTGCATTCACAACCAAACATTTGAAAAATCCTCGAATTGGTTGAAAAATCTTTCGAGATGGAGGTCGATTCGGAATCGCGGTCGTTTGAAGCGATTAAAAACTATCGATTCCGGAATAAACATAAGCCATATAAAAGATCATCGCATATCATCCGAAACGTCAAAAACGCAGTCATCACGTCAATCGAAATACACTTTTACTTCAATCCAAGAACTCAAGAAAAAAAACACCGCTTCCATTATCCACCCCAAAATAATCATCCAGTTAAATAAAACCTCTGCAACCAGCGATAAAGCCCCAGCAAGTGCAACAGCGCTATAAAGCTCCGAGGACTTTACTCGAGGTCAAGATAGGTAATGACTCAAGCGCGGTCTGAGTTGTAAGGCGACTAAACAGTGGAGACTGTCGAGAGCTGGTTAGCCAGTGGCCGACGCAGGGACTGTCGCGATACCCGGCGTTCATTTGTCTCGAGGGAAGCTCGGAAAAGGCCGTTGGGTGGCACTATTCGAAGCAGGGACGAAAAGGGGTAGAAAGCGGCATTGTGCGTGTAATCACGTTAACTGGCCGAAGTCCGGGCAATGTCAGGACGTCCTCTCTGATTCGTTGTCACAGGGGACTGTTCGATAAAGCCTGCTCTAACCCCAATTTGAATAATGAATTTCTCTGGTCATCAACGAAGACCGATGTCACATGCTGCGGTACTCCCGAAGAGTCAAAGCACGAAAATGCATGTTCCATTCCCGTTCCCTCGACGAAAACGCCACTTCGAGGGATCTTTCTTGGTGGAAATTTCATGTCTCGTCGTGACATCGTTCGCGAACGTTCGACAAGTAGCGGGTTGATTAGAAATTTTCATTATCAACTGGAGACTCGAGAAATTGAGTGAATCAGGGGAGAAGACCTGATTCGATGATGTAAAGATTTAAATGAAAGAAAAGGTTAGATTCTTTTCCATCGTGCGAATTAAACAGACAACTTTCAAGTCGTTAATGTCGAAAGCAAAACACGCATTTCGCAAGATAAACAGTCCGTTCGACAACCCCCGACGACTTAATGCCCAAGTAATTAGCTTAATTGCCCGAGAAAAGTCTGCCGTGTCGTGTTATGCATAATGGCCGTAAGTAAACGAAAGGTCAAACGTTGATGTGCGTAACGTGCGACCGGAAGGATGCATATAAAATGCACGAACGGTCTCTCAATCCGGCGATAAAAAGCGGGGTGATTAAAATTTTCGTGAATATTGACGCGTGACTGGTGATCCAATTAGGAGGCAAAAGTAAGACTTCGAAGTTGAAAATGTACGAAACGACGGGAAGGTGAGCGAAAGCTCGTTACACGCACGATGAAGCGACGTAACGCGGGATCACACACACCGACCTCGCTCAATCTAGCGCTTGGAGAGTGTGAAAGTAACAAGGGCGATTTCTTGGAGTCGCCGCAACCCCTTCGTCGCTCGCTCGACTGCCTTTAACACGATGTAACTCGCAAAAAGGCGGGGAGCGAGTGAGGGTGACGTCATTTCCCCAGCAGTTGATAAACGAAGGTTGGGAAATAAATAACCTCTGAAGAGAAGTCATGCTTGGGAACGGGATATTCGGTTTTATTGGAGTAATGGTTGATAGTGCGTTTCCCTAGAGAAATTTTCCTTCTTGAGGGAAGAAAGCGGAGGAGTTTTGGGTATCGTTTGAGCCACGTGGGGAATATGATGACTTGGAATGAATGATAAGTTCCTGGCGCGTGGACGCTGCATTTTTTTTTTCTTTGAGACATTGGGGTAGTTTTTTTGAGGGCTTGCGGATTCAATGGGAGGATTTTAGAAACTTTCGGAATATTATTCGAGATCTGTTGAGGAAATTACTACGAGAGTCCAAAGACTCAAGTTGATCAGAGAAGTTTAGGTAACTTTCCGAAAGTTATGAAAAATTTTGGAAATTCCTAACAGTCTCAAAAGTTATAAGAATTTTTCGAGGGATATTTTACATAAAAATGTAAGTTATTCACAAAATTTAATTGAAATCGTCCAATGATGATTTTCGAAATGACTGAAAATTTTGGAACACTTCAAAGTTTGTCTCAAAACTGTTGGCATTTTTTAGGAGCTGGACATATGAATTGAAATTCTCAGTAATGATCGAATTCATTCTTCAATTACTTCGACTATACATTTTAGTTTACAAATTGTTTCACGATATTAATTGATGATATCATTAGTTCCTAAAAAGGCTCTGAAAACCAAAAAAGTGTGTATTAAAAATTTTTACGGATCCATAGAAATAATAAAGCAAAAGAGCTAAGTGGTCGGAATTACAGAAATTTGTCAAATTCGAAATAAAAAAAGGAAATGGTTGAGAATTCTGAAAAATCAACTAAATTTTCATAACTTCAGAAATCCATTGACTTCGATGTAATCGTTCCTCAAGTTTCAATGATTTTGAAAATCTCAAAGAAAGTTGTAAGTGTTTTTATCCAACTTGAAAAATTCTTGTCAACTTCAATTTTATTCGTATTATCAAAATTCAGGAAAAAACCACAAGAAATACCCGGAAATTCATGAAAAATTCCTAAAAACACCAAAAACACGACAAAACTCCCAATATTCATTGAAATTCTCATCCTACTCGAAATATTCCAAAACTTCCTACAGTGCTTTCAAATTTTATAGAATGTCAATTTCTAAAAATGCCCAAGAACTCCATATTCTCCAACAACTCTATAAAATCTTCCAAAAATCCTGAAAAGCTACACACCAAAATTACACAAAAACGAAAAAAAATGGAAAAATCCGCCGAATGACTACAAAACAACTCTCCCGCTCTCAAAAATTCTGTCTCCATCCTTTTACTCTGCACTTCCGTCCACTCCGCACCAATCTTCCCCCATTTAAGTCCAAAACTCTAATGACGTTTTTGGCACCGGGCAAGAATTGAATTCGCGCACGTCGTATGCAAAAGTGGTGTTCGGGAAAAGCCTTTCGACGAGAGAAGCGTGGCAGTAAATCTCCGGGCTCGAAATTCAGTGTTATATGAACGAAACGAGCCCTCAGTCCCCCGACGTCAATTTACTGGCGTTAAACACGAAATAACGTCGCTCGCCATAAATCCACCTTAATTTCGAGTCGACTCGACATGCTCTGCCTCACCCGTGGAGCGTGGGGGCCAATCAACGCTAACGACGATGCTAACGTCGTACGAGTACGTGTCCGCGATCGTTTACTCGCTAAACTACTGAACTGGGTAGTTTGAGTATTCGCTGATTCCGCTTCGCGTTCACCTTCCGATACTTCTTTCGCCTTTCGCATCTGCCCGAATGATCTTCGGTCTTTCATTCGCAATAGGTGATTGGATGACTTACGGGAATGCCCCTTAACTTGAGGGTTAACCCTCCAGTTGAGTTGAGGGTTAACCTCCAAGTTAAGAGTTAACCCTCAAGTGAAGGGAAATTTCCATAAGGGCAGATTTAAAATCTACTTCGTGAAACGCTAAAAAATAACTAAACCTGCCTCTTAGTCGGAGGTTTTTTTTATATTAGAGTTTATTGGCAGGGCTCAAATGCTCAATTTAGTACGATAAATTCGAATTCTACACTTTTTTATTTCAGGTATCATTTTTGGATAGAAATTAAATGTTAGAAGAGCCAGGTTCCATCTTTTGTGGGTGTTAAAAATTTTTCTGCGTGTTCACGTTGAGTAAACTGTTGAAACGTTTTTATGGGAATTCAAAGATATGCAGTGTGTTCTTTTCACATTATGATGTGTAACGTAAAAGAGTCGGAGATTTCAAGCGTGTGATTTTATTTTGGTTTAACTTTGCCGAGTGAGTTTTTTACACTTTACACGGGCGGTGCATGTAATTTTACATTCATGATAAAAACGTTGGAACTAGATTTCAATGTAAATAGCGACCGACGTCAGCCCTTTTTTCGATATCTGCAGGTTTTGTCACAAATTTTTTGAAATCCTAGTTTTTCCGAAACATGATGACTTTCTTCGTGTTTTTTTTAACATGATATACTGCCTGTACTAGTTTACCATTCCTATGAACTAATTACCACGTCAGAATCAAATCATTCAAAAGATGATTTGATTTGACACCCAATTAGTCGTTTCAAACGCTCCGTTTGATACTTTCTGGATCTCTTCCAAAAGAAAGAAGTCCGCAAGCCTTGGTAAAAAACCGCGAGTATTTTTCACATCGTGCGGTAACTTCAGAAGTTTTCTAATTTCGTAGAAAGAAAAACACGGCCGTCGTCGGAGTCGCGCCGCAGTAGCCCGAACTGTCTACCACAGGCGTATAATTGAGAGCGGTAAACTATATTAGCTCATGCTCGTCTCTAATTTGCGGTACGAAGTTTTCTTAACAATTTTTCACGGCTACCGATCCCACCGCATCTAAATAAAAAAAAAGGATCTCTTTGAGTTCGAACTAGCTCCCGCGGAACGAAATAAACAAAGGCGAATGCTCGAGTAAAGCTGGGGTAAAATCGAAACGAAGAATTTTACGGAATAAAACGCTTACGTTAAAAAATAATGATGACTCATCGTAGAATATATCACAAGAATAATTGATCAAATGACTCAATAAGCCACTAAGTTTGAACATTATCCATCAAGATCGCCTCCAGATCATCGAAGATCATTTTTAAAATGCGGTTGATCTATCAAGATCGCCTTAAGATCGTCTTAAAAATAATTCTCGTCCATCAAGATCACCTTAAGATCATCTAAAATCATCAGTTCGTACATTATTCAGCAAGTGAGTAATTATGAGTCACGATAACTCAGTGAGTGACCGAGTAACTGACTCAGAAGACAAATGAGTTGAGAAATAAACGATTTTTGTCTACAAAGGAATATCCTTTGATCCTTCTATATAAAAAATCTCTGAATAAGTTCACATCAAAGACTTTACCAGACCCTTCGCCATAACTCAAGCATTCGCGAAATCCCAAAAATCCGACGTCATTCCCGGTTACTCGCAGAGATAGAAAAGAATCAATTAGCCCAGACGACGCGGGATTTTTCGATCCGTTTGTCTCCACGTGACATCTGTCGCTTTTGGTTGCGTGTGCATTCGGCATCGAGAAAAAAACGCTCCGAACGCGAAAGGGTCATTCTGGACGAATAAAAGCGGTAAGCTGAGACCGTTTGGGGACGCGTATTTGCAGAAGATGACACGTGGCCGCGATACGCAGTAAAAAGGCTTATCTCTCGTTTGTTTTGTTTACTGGCAATCACGTTGGCAAACAGCGCAATTAAAAGTGGTAACGACGCTTTTCAAAGTCGATGTCGAGGGGAGTAAAATGATGTCGCGGTTCCCCAACGTCCCGTGTAAATAAAGTTAGATTTGTTAATTCGTGGGACCTGAAAACACGCGCAGGTATCCATCATAATCAACAAATTTTTAGAAGAATAATAGTCAACGACAAATATCACAAATATTGATTTCCGAATGCCCACGCTGAACGCGTCCCTCCTCCCCCCCCCCATGTCCAAAAATTCTGTAATGTCACGCATTCCCGTCCCCGAAAACGAACCCCGAGGAATCTTTCAGTTTGTCGGCAATAACACTAGATCTGTTTAACGAGCCCCTAAATAAAGGGAAGTAATTTCATGTATTTATGCGTGAGTTAGGGGAGGGCCTCCACGGAGGCAATTAACGCCGACTTTGTAACGCCGGCACCGCAGTAACAACTGCACCTAGCGCGAACAGCGCGCTTTTGCATGTGCAAGATAGACGCGCTTTAAACCGCGTACAAACGGAACACACGCGCTCGGGGAGCGTGGCATTTCGACTGAACACCGCCTCTCCCCTCCGACCCGAACTTATTGCCTCCGTGGAAATAAATACGCCGCCACGTGCTGGGACAAACCACGCGACCGAAGGGTTAAAAGCGCTATCCGATGCAAATTTTGAGCGATGAAACCACAGATGCCGGGCCCGGCAAATGACACGTGATACGATAAAATCGGTGCCGCGTTTGCGCGGGACCAACCCCCGTTCGGACGGATCGAAAATGCCGGATTTACGTGGGTCAAAGGTGTGCGAAACATCGCAAAACGCGAGATAGCACGATCTTTAGAACTCGAAGTTTGAGCACTAGTATCCACAACATAATTGAATGACCTCACATAGTTATGCATAATCGGAATATTTACCAGTTTTAGGGTCGATAAGGGTGGCTTTTGGGCCTCATTCAGGGTTGTACAAAATATTTTCCTTTTTTATAGGATTCGATGAATACAGTGACTTATAAAAAATTACATTCCATCGGTTTCGACTTTCGAAAATTTGTTTTCCCCTTTTTAATCCTACTGCCTCCAAATATCTTCATTTTTGTCGTATTCTTGAGAGAAAAAAAACGGTTGGAGAGAATGTATCGGCCATGAAAACCAGTGTGACCTTAATTTCAGTTATTATTCTGTATACGAAAAATTCCTGTACAAGTGATTTAAAAAATCTGACCTTGCACATTTGATAATATCCATCGACTCTCATACAAGCGTCGGATATCCAACAAAAATAAGACCTGAGATAACGCTCTTGTTTATTGCGAAAGACTCGAGTGAACTTTGAACGATAATGTCCATTATCAGCTCGTTGCTCCCTTTTTTCCGCTTGCCAATCAAGCTACAGCTGCGTCCAGACATACTTCACCGGCGTACGCTCGGCCCATTTTGATGCGGGCTCGCGAGATTTATGCGCCGGATGTGACTTGGCTCATATTTTATGCGCCGCCGGCGCTAAACAAGCCTAAACAATGCGTTTTCCGAGTCACAAAGGGCCCCGGAAAATCAGATGGCGCGTTTTTGTTTTTCAAAAGTGGGCAAACAATAGTAATGTACCAAAATGTCGTGCTCTCTCCGATTCACTTCGGGATACATCCTCGTTCCCTTTCGGCAAATAAAGGCGCGTGTAACGATGTACTTCAACCCCTTTGGATTCGCGGAGTCTCTCACTCCGCTTTGCGTATTTTATCCTATTTACCGGGACACAATATTTACCGGTGACTTATAACCATCGACTGTTAAGCCGCGTGTAAAACGTTTGCATAATGCACACATTCGCTAGTTCCGAGAGACGTTCTTTTTGTCTACCTCGAGGAGCTGGGAAATCGTCGTTACATTTCGGTTTTCCCGCGTGTTTGTTCGATTTCGGGGGTTCTATACCGAAGAAACATTTGAGGGGAAATTGGAAGACAGCATAATAATTGGATGTCTCTAATGGAGGGAAAACCGTATCGCGGAATGATGCATGAAAATCAGAATTTTTCGACCGAACACTCGCAACATGGCCGACTTGATCCGAAAACTTCAAGAACCTCTGGAAAAAAATGTTTCACCGATGAAATTATTCGTCCAAAAAACGTTTCAACGACGCGAGAATAAAAAGCTCGAGTGCACTCGAAACCACAGTCATGAGAAAACGTCATACGCGGGTATTCTCCGCGAAAGCCGGTTCCATTCATTCGGTTTCAATGCAGGGACAATCGCGCGAAGATTACGGTAGGAAAATGCGTCTTCGAGCAAGTGAAAAATACACGTAGCGCGGAAAATCCCGCGCGTATGAAAAAAGCGTCCTGACAAACGAGGCGGGCCCGATAGTTTTGTGAAGGCGAGCCCGAGTCGCGACTAAATAGAAACAATCCCGGCGACTTTTGATGGCGCTGAATATTAAATTTCGTCTGCGTCTCCCGTTCTTATTGGATTACGGGTAACCGGCCGGATACCAACGGTTCTCCACCATCCCTTGTTTTCCCTCTAAGTACCTACCCCATTCGCATTGGCACGTTACACTCAACTCGTCGAGTGCTGGCGGCGCTCGTACCCCGCCGCACCGTCGGGGTTGTTTGTATGAAAATTAAATTCATAACGGCGAAAATCCTTTACGAGCCGGCAATGGCTTCCAGGGTGTCTAACGGATCCACGGTTAAAAAAATTCACCGACTTCTGCAGGTTTGGCGGATCCAATTTTGAAGTTTTTTTTTTTTTCGTGGAGAATCATTTTTTCTTTGGTTTGTTTTATACGACTGCTGTGATTATTTTCTTTCACTTTTCAACTATTTTCAACCTAGATAGAGGGACGATTTTAGCTTAAAATCGGTATTTTTCTTTTGGGAAATCTTTTTAAGTCATTCGATGACTTTTTGAATGTTTTGTTGTGAACGTGTTTTGGATTTTGGAATTTTTGTTCGTGATTTGGAGATTTTGGAAATTTTGAAGATTTTTGAGGGTTTTGAATTCGAATATTTTACTACGAAATCTTTAGTCTAGAATTTTGACTGGTCTTGGTTATTTTAGGGAATTTTACCTCGTGGAATCCGTTTTTCGGCCCTGAAAAATCTTTTTCGACTAATTCAAGATTTTTTGAGTATATCGTTATATTGAAATTTTGATTCTGGAATTTTAGATTGCAAT
>JAPYZK010001294.1:0-26731 GCA_030522785.1 Platygaster equestris | reverse complement strand
CGTGACTTTAGTTTCGAAACTCAAGTTTTTCATTTTATAGTTTCTCCATTTTAAATTTCCAAGTATTCAAATTGAAAATTTCCAAATTTCTCAACTTGAAACAGTTCAATTATAGAAAATATTGCATTTGTAATTTCAGTTTCAAAATAATAATTTTTGATTTTTTGGTTTTTCCATTAAAAATGTACGAGTGCACATTTTGAATTGTTAAAATTGAAAATTTGCAAATTCAAAAACTTGAAACAGCTGAACAATCAAAAATGTTTAAAAACCAAAATTGTCTGATTTTGAACAATTTCGCGACTATCAAGTTTAATTTGTTCAAGTTTCTCGCCTGTGAAATTAAAAATTTATTGCATTCGTAATTTCAATTTCAAAATTAAAGTTTTGGATTTTTTACTTCTTCCATAAAAAAATTTTCATTATTGGAATTAAAAATTTTCAAATTTCGAAACTTGAAACAATCTCACAATCAGAAATGTTTAAAAACCAAAAATGCCAGATTTTCAAAGTTTCTCACCTGTGAATTTCTGAATTTATTGTATTTATAATTTTATTTCAAAAATTAAAGTTTTCGATTTTTTCGTTTTTCTGTTTATAATTATTTAAAATTCAACAATTTAACAATTAGTAATTTGATTAAATTAAATTATCAATCAAGTTAAATTTACGTTTTTCCAATTTCATCGTTTATTGCTGTCAACAAACATTATTTTTCATCGTTTGACAAAAATAAACAACATGTCTAGAAAAACGTACATTCGACTCTATCAACTATCATCAAAACTCTAGTAAAAACAAAACAACAAAACTGATAGATAAATTAAATTACAAATTTAAAAAATTATAAACTCAACATTGAAATCTTCCAATTATCCCGAAAGTTAAAAAATCAAAATTATATGATTTTGTAAAATTCACGATTTCCTCTTTTCACATTTTGAATTTCAAAATTAAAATTTTTGATTTTTTACTATTTCCGCTAAAATCAAAAATTCCGAATTTTCGAATCTTATCTTAAAATACACACTCATAAATTTCAAAATACAAAATTTTACATTTTCAAGTTGAGACCTTCAAAGTTTTCGATTTTTTACTTTTTCTATTCAAAATTCCCAAGTATACGAATTAAAAGTTCCCAATTTTGAACCTAATCTTAAAATACGCACTCGTAAATTTCAAAATACAAAATTTCACATTTTCAAGCTCAAACTGCCCAGAACTCGTAACTTCCGAAAACCAAATAAATCAATCACACATTTCCCGCGGCAAAAAAGCAAAACAAAAAAAAAACTATATAATATAAACCCAAAACCTCAATATTTCCGAAAGACAAAAAAAATTCCCACAAAAAACATTCCAAGTCATATACACCTATAAAATTATCCTCAACATAACAAAAGTCGTCACAAAAAACGTGTTTTCTCACTTGATAACACACATTTAGAATAAAAAAACTCACGATATAAATTTTAAAACAATTTTCCTCGGCTGTGATTTTCTCGGCTTTCTTTTGATAAGCTATTTCAGCACTGACTCGAAGATAAGCCGTCGAACAGGGTCCACCAGTGCCGCCGCCGCCGTTTTCTTTCGACTGCCGCTCTCGTTGGAATAATTCCATGCACTGCTGGCAAACTAGGTCGGAAACCAGGTGCTGTAACTGATGTTTAAACGACCGTATAATACAAACTCTTCGCGAACATATATGCGAAAATAAAAACATAAAGTGTTTCCCGGCAAGTTCCGAAAAAAGGAAAACAAAAACCTTCAGTGGTAGGTATTTACGGACAAGATAACGAAAATTGACACTCGATGTCATTGCTATCGTATCAATGTTATTCAACAAATTTTCGAACAACAAAAAAGTTTTTCGTAATAATACTCGAAGGTTGACATTTTAATCATTTTCGATCATGATTTTGTGAAAATTTTATTTTCAGTGTTTCTTGTAATAATACTCGAACGTTGAGATTTTTTTTCACAACGAAAAAATTTAAAGAAAAATCCATGTTTTTCGATATTCCCAGTCAGTTTTGTTCTTAATTGACAATTAAAATGGTTTTCGCGAACCCAGGACCTCCCAATGTCATGTCGGGTGCTCTAATGGTGAAATTGGGAGGTCCTGGGTTCGATTCCCGGCTAGGTGGATTTTTTTCTCGCAAAAACCATTTTAATTGTCAATTAAGAACAAAACTGACTGGGAATATCGAAAAACATGGATTTTTTTTTATACCAACAACCCAGTGATAAAGAAACGTTTTCAACTAGAAAAAATTTAAATCAGGCCTGTGCGCAGGATTTTTTTTTTTTTTTTTTTCGAGAGAGATAACACTTCAATTTTCGATTTTTCAATCCGAATTTTCAAAACATTCCCTGAAATTCGTCAATTCCTACATCCATGAAATAAAAATTTAGGAAAAATCAAAAGTCACTCTAATTTGCGAATTAATATTCGAATGTTAAAAGTTTATAAAAAATGACTTTTAAATTTATAAAACTTAAGAATCGAAATTCATGAAGAACGAGAACTTTTAAATTCCCGAATTTCTTAAACTAGAAAATTAGAATTCAGGAAAAATCAAAAGTCACTTGAAGTTGCAAATTATGATTCGAATGCTTAGTAATTTGTAAAAAATTCCCTAAAATATTCGTAAATTTTCACTCGCTCTGAAAAACTCAAATTCTTTCATCAATTTACGAAAATTATAAATTTATACAATTAGAGAATCAAATTTATAAATAACAAACATTTCGAAGTTCATGAATTTCGTAAACTAAAAAATCAACATTTAGGAAAAATGAAAAATCACTTGAATTTGCGAATTATGATTCGAATGCTCAACGGTTTTTTTTCATCTCCTGGAACTTACAAATCACATAATTTGGAAATTCCGAAGTTTTTTCAGGAATTTTTGCAGTTCATAAGAGATTGTTCAATTTTCCAGTTTTTCATAAAGTTTTAGATTTTATATATTTTGAAAATCCGGAATCATCAAATTTTATAACATTCAATTGCATCTTTCATTTTCCGAAGTTTCTGGAGTAATTAAACGTTTTTTAAACTTTAGAGAATTATCAATTCTGCTGGTTACAAAAAATGCGAAATGATGGAAGTTAAATATAAATGTACAATCTTGAAATTTTTAATGCTTTTAAAATTTCCATGTTGGAATATCCATAATTCTTTCAGTTTATTCGAGTTTTTTGCTTTTTCATAGTACTTTCAAAAGACTTTAAAATTTCGTAAATCCAAAAAGTACGAAATTTAAGGACGTTGCTTTTTTTTCGAAATTTCCTGTTTTTGACATCATATCAATATTTCCAAATTCTCAAAAGTTTTAGATATTTTCGAAATTCGTTTCTCAAATCTAACAAACAAAAAAAAAAAACTTTTTCATCACATCCTTTTTTACTATGGCTTTTAAAACTTTCATTTGTTCAGTATTTATCATTTGTTACGTATTTTTTTAATAATTTGAAAATTATATCTGGTACATTTTTCTGTTATGTATAAAAATCTCATTTATACAATCAAAAAATTTTTCCAGGTGCACACGGGCCTGACACGAATACATTGGACGTATATGACATTATTTTCAGAAACCACAAAAAAAACATATTGTGTTTATTCCAAACAAATTTTTTTGACAAACTTACTTGACGCACAGCATAAGTGACGACCTTGTCCAAAGTGAAGGCGATGTAAGCATGAATGCCAAACATTTCCCTTAACGTGTCTTCGTAATTGATGCTTTCCATATTACCATCCAAAAGGTTTTTCACCATGTCCAAAAACGTGGTGTAATAATCTTCCACGTCGATTTCATCTGTAACACAAAAAACGAGAATTATAAACATTACAAAAATAATTTATCACAAACTGCATTTCATATTAATTCTCGGAGCCATGAAAACAACGATAAACAAACACTTTTTTCCATACATTTCTATATTTTCCAAGAAATTCGTTTTTAATAAAAATAATAATATTATGCATTCATTATTAGTTGGAAAAACAAAAAACAAAGAAAGGTACGAATTTGTTAAAGATTTAATAACAAAAAGTTCTAGGGAATGTGATAATAAAATCTTCAAGTATATGAAAAATTGAGATCGACATTTTCAAAAATTTCTGAATGACAAGAAATACACAAAAAAGTCTCAAAAATTACGCAATTCCTTGACCATTTTCAAAGATACACAGAAACTGGCTAATTTACAACAAAATTTCAGAGTCAATACTTCTGAAACATATAAAATACAAAGAAATAAAAATGAATAAAAACTTGCCAAAAATTCCAGAAAATGTAATAATACAATTTTTGAAAATATAATAAAATTTGACAAAATTTAAAAAATGTTCCCTTAATAATAAAATCTTTTCACAAAATAATGACTTTCGAAAAACAAAATTAAAAAGCCTCCAACTACATTTTACAATCATTATTACAAATATTATTACAAAATATATATGTATAAAACACACTTTTTGGCTTTAGCCGCAAAGCCACCGCGGTGCTCTCTTTTCGCTGCTGCTTGTACTGCGACTCTTCTTCGATGAGGATCAATGATCGATCATACATTTTCGTCAATCTTTCGGCGAGTATCTGATGTAGCCTCAAAAACAGATACCATTTATTGCTACCCATGAAAAGGGTGTAGGCTTCTTCGGGGTCCGTCGAAAGGGCGTGAGTGGGGACTTTGGTGTCCGTCTCCTCCGCTTTGACGACGACGCTTGACGACGAGTTCGGCGAGGGGATTTTGTTCCGATTGTTTTGCAGACCTCCAACTGGACAAGTCGACGAACTTGGTTGATTGTTGTTCCCGCACGATGACGGACTCGCGTCGTCTTTGTCGTCTGTAATAAATAAATCGTCAGAAATACCGATAAGTACTGAACTAGTAGCAATATAAAAAGAAATGTTGACGAGTACAACTAATTTTTTCACACATAAAACATTAAAAATGACTGAAATTTTCAAAATTATTTAAATATGCGAAATTACCAAAATTTGTTTGTAAGATTTTTTAATTTTGATATATCTTAATTCAAAATGTTTTGGGATCATCGAAATTCTATAATTTTTCGAAATCTCCAAAATTTCGAAAGTTCTCAAAAGTATTGCAATTCTCAAAATGTTTGAAATTCTAAAGTTATCAAAATATTCGGAATTCTCAAAATGTTCAAAATTTTTAAAATGCTCAGAATTATCACATTTTTCGAAATTTTAAAATTCTTAAAATGTTAAAAATTCTTGTAATACTTAAAATTAAAAAATTGTTAAAAATTTTTGAAATCATAAAAATTTTCAAAAATGTTAGTGATCACAATATTCACAAATTTTTGAAAATTTCAAAAACAGTTAAACTTTCTAAAATTAATAGTTCATATTAATTATTAGTTGTATTAGTTATTATTTTGAATAAATAAATAAATAAATAAATAAATATTATGTATACTGTTCAACTTCTACTGTTTCATAATACGCACAATTTTTTTTCGTACAATTTTTCTTCAATTTATACATATTCTTTGATAAAGAAATTTTTTTATAAGAAATCATAAAAATTGCTCCATTTGTCAAATTTTCTAATTATTGTATAAACATTTTTCATAAAATACTGTCAACTCTAAAAAATGATTCCAAATTATATTTTGTAATCAGAACGTTTTAGCACATTTAAAAAAAATTTTGAAACCAACTTTAACATACTCATGTTTAGATTATGAATTTGTGAAAAATCTACATTAGTAATACACAAAGTTTGTTACAAAAACACTTCGAAGAAAAAAAAAAAAATTACCATCGTCGTCCCTTTCGTCATCACTCAATTCTTGCCGAGGATGGAAGAATAAATCGGGTATGAAGATTTTTAACAAAGATTTGATGCGCTGTTTGTCTTCTTTGTGTATCGCAGTTTGTCTTTTTACATGGTGGATCAAAAGATTCGCAGCGTCGTCGAGAACCGATTTATTCTTGTACGGCAGAACGAGATCTGGCCCCGGATTCACCTGCTGATCGCCGTGGCCTTCTACCGCTTGATCTTGCCTCTGTAACAATTTTTTTTTATTATTATTAATTTGTTCATTTGTTAAAATCAAACACACTGGCAATTTTAATAATATCATACAGAGACGAACATTTTTTCAACAATCTCCAAATTAAAAAATCTTGGACCACAGACATTATATTGAAATATTTTAATCGACTTTAAATTTAGTAAATTTTAAGAATTTCAAAACCTTCAAAATTTCTGGAAATTTTACAATTTTACAATATTCAACAATTCAAAAACATTTGTAAATGAGTCAAAATTTACAAATTTCAACAATTTCCGGATTTTGGAAAACCTAAGTATTTCGAAAATTTTAATAATCTTGAATATTTCGTCACGATTCGGAGAAGTTCAGAATTTGCAGTTTTGAATATTTTCTCGAAATTTCATTTCACTTTCTCGCTCGCTTGCGAACATTTTACAATTAACCTCTTATCAGTTCTTACAAGAAATATTTCTATAAAAAAAAAAATAAAAAAAAATATCCATATCTACCAATTAACATAATACAAGTACAAAATTTAAACCTCCAACGACAAAAACGACGTAAAAAATTATGATACTACGTTACAACTCCGCGGTATAAAAAACTTTCCAACTTTTCCCTAAACCAATGACTTGGAGCCAAAAAACCTTCAAAATTACTTCCTCTCTAAAATAAGAAATATTTCGTTTTCAAAAGTAACAAAAAAAGTTCTTCGGCACAAAAGCAACAAAAGTAACAAAAAAAAATTAATATTATTCAATACCTCATCATATAGCGATGTAATTTCATGGAAAAGACTCTTGGACCTGAGAGCCTTGACGTCATTTTGCTTAAAATTGATGCCCTGGTGATCCAGGGATTTGAGATAATATTTCTCGTTTTGCTCGCGCCAAGTTTTGTTGAAGCCTTTCTGGGCCTCGCGCCATTCTTCGTCCTTGTGTTTGAGCCGCCTGAGCACCACCGGCACCGCGATTGCCGGATTTTTCTTGAGACCGTCGACGATGTCGACGGCTTTGTCGCCGTATATCCTGTGCAACGCCCTGATGTGAATTGTCGGCGACTCGCCGCCGAGGCAATCGTTGAGTGTGAATTTCGCCGCCTCTTCTGGCTTCATGCGGGTCATTTTCTTCTGCACGCTTTCGAGCACGCGAATCGTCGCCGCATTTGTTTCAATCACGCCGTCTAACTCGAAGCGTTCGTCCTCGCAACGGTAAATGTACTCTTCGTACGTCGTTTTTCTGTCGAGTCGAAAACAGCGTCACATCAATTATTTTTTCACAATACGCAAATGTTATCGTTGTACAGTAAAATGTATGCTAAAAAAAAGGAGAATGTTGAAAATTGACGGATTTTTCTCGCAAGGAATGCAATTTTTATAAATGTGTGTCTTAAATAAAATAACATGATATCAAGTTAAAAAATAAATGGATGATATCGATGATGAAGTAACTAAAACAAACTTGTGTATTATGGGACACATGGTAGAAGTGGAACACTATGTGAAATCTTCATTTTTTTAATTTGGAAAATTTTCATAATTTCAACGTCTTCGAAAATTTTCGAAATTTCGAACGTTTCAAGAATACGAGAATTCTAACATTTTAGGACGTCCCGAAAACTTTTAAAATCGTGTTGCTTTAGAAAAATTCTGTGAATTTGAAGAATTTTTGAGCAACTTGAAAATTTTGGAAATTTCGAGATGCTTCAAAAATTTTTCAATTCGGAAAAATTTGCAAGTTCTTCCATTTTTCAAAACTTCGAAATTTTTGAAAATTTCGACCAACCAAAAAATTTTCGGAAGTTCTAGAAATTTTGAAGATTTTTATGATTCTCAACATTTTTAAAATTCCAAGCAATTTTGATAATCCCAAAATATTTCTAAATATGTCAAAATTCCAAAATTTCGTCAATTCCAAAAATGTTAGCATTTTAAGAAATACGAGGAATTTCCAATATTTCGAATATTTAAAGAATACGAGAATTTCAACATTTAATTAAGGTCGTCTCGAAAACTTTAAAAATCGTGTTGCTTTCGAAAATTCCGTAAATTTGAAGAATTCCAAAATTTTTGAGCAACTCGAAAATTTTGTAAATTTCGAGATACTTCAAAAATTTTTTAATTCGGAAAAATTTGCAAGTTCTTCAATTTTTCAAAATTTCAAAATTTTGACCAACTAAACAATTTTCGGAAGTTCTAGAAATTTCGAAGATTTTTATGATTCTTAACATTTTTATAATTCCAAGCAATTTTGATAATCCCAAAATATTTCTAAATATGTCAAAATTCCAAAATTTCGTCAATTCAAAAAATGTCAGCATTTTTAGAAATACGATAAATTTCGAAAATTCCACTGATAAGTAATATTATGTTATAATATTGAAAAATTTTATAATTCGAAAAATTTAGAGTATCTTCTAAAAATGTCATTCCATTCGCTCGCTCGCGAAAATTTTGCAGTTATATGAAGTGTTCCACTTCTAAATTAACTAAAACTGAATTAAAAAACCAAACAATTCAATGTTATAACGTCAACAATACAGTATGCAGTAGAAATGCATGTACTTTAATTTCCAAGTTTTTTGTGCTAACAAAAAAAATAATAAATAAATAAAACAAAAAGCATACTTTATACATTCGAAAGTTGCTTTTGGACGAGTCGACGGGCTTAAACAAAAAACAAAAATATAAGTAAACATACAAATCGGCAATAAAACAAAAAACCATGTTCAAATGCAAACAAATAAATAACATAGAAAAAAAATGTAATAACAGTTCAGAAAAATGTGATGCACATTAATTCTTAAATAATATTCCTCTAATGTAAACAAAACAAAAAACACAAATATTTTTGAAAAATTTTAACATGATTTTTTCATCTCCGTGTTTAAAAAAACGACAAAAAACAGAAACATCCGACAACATTCAGTCAAACCACTTCTAAAATTATTAAAAAAAAAAAAATAAAAAATAAAATCTTTCGACATCTTCAACTATCAATTTTTTCAACAAGTAAAGAAATTCAATATCTGGTACTCCAAAAAAATAAGAATTCAAGAAATCAGAATGAGCAAGCTCGATCTCGTGTGGCCACCAATCGAACAAAGACCGACCCTTTTACTCTCATTTCGGGAGAGAGAAATCATTACCATTTTACCCCGACTACTAGCAAACGACTTACAAAAAAAAAAAAAATCTCTTTACCTAGACGAAACAAATGTGCTGTCTTCGGACCAGGTGGGAAACGACACCCAGGAGTCGTTGAGAACTTGCATGCAAAGTTCGTTCCTGCCGGTGCATTTCGGCAGTTTGCTAGTTTTGGGGACAGCGCAGTAAGAAGCACCGAGTCGCTTGCAATTGTTGTAATCATGGTTATCCGCGCTGTCGCCCTGAGAACGTTCTTGGTGGGCCTTGGCGACGTTGTTGGGAATGGCCTCGACGCTGCCCATCGTGCTCGAAGTCGCGTTCATCGACGACGACTCGTGCAAATGGCCCAGAAAATCCTTGAACCAACGCAAGAGTTGGGGAAAACGTCCCAAAAATGGCATCACCAGTTGCAACAATTCCGACTTCGACACTATTTCCTGGTTAAACAACAGCAAGCAGCGCAGAAAATTTTCGTACACTTCCTGCGACCTCAATGCTTTTCGCACCTACAACAAATTTGAGAATAAGAAAATTGTACATTACGGACACGGATAATTTTACAATAAAATTGGTAATCTAAATATTCTTGACAATTATTAATTTTTTCATGTTTTTCAATGTTCCCAGTCAGTTTTTGTTTTAATATTTTAATGGTTAATATTTTAATGTTGCGATTTTTCATGTTTTAATATTTTTTTCTCGCAAAAAACATTTTAATTGCTAATTAAAACAAAAACTGACTGGGAACATCGAAAAACATGGATTTTTCTTCGAATCAACAACCCAGTGATAAAAATAAACGTTATCAAATCAATTTTTTCGTTCACACTTTTCATATTCTACGTTTCCAAAATTAAAAAACATTCAAAATATTGAAATTGTTCCAACCTTGTCGAAAAAGGCGTACTCGTTCAAGTTGCCGTATTTTCCAGCTTCGGCGACGGAAATGTCTCTGCCGGAAGTCGATATTTTGTGCTTTTTCGGGGGCGGCTGATGGGGCGAGTGATGCGAATTTCCGCTCGCCAAGGAAGTGGAAAATGACGGACTTCTTTTGAGCTGACCGGCGCTGTGACCGAATTTTTGGTTCGGGCCAAGCTCGCGAGCGCTCGATCGATCGCGATCGCGATCTCGATGATGATCTTTGTTCTCGCGTTCCATTCCGACGATATTTCCCGAATCACGGTAATCCCTGGCCAATGCACCGGAATTATTGTACGAGCCTTTCAATCCCATGAGTTTTTTCGGAATGGCCACATGGTCGCCGGCGTTGCCGATTTTGTTGCTCTGGATCAAGGAGTTCTGGCAAAAATAAAATACTATTAAATTAAGGTGTACTTTTTTACTATGAATTTTGAAATTAATTCAACAATTTTACTGTGGATTTTAAAATGGACTCAACAATTTTACTATGAATTTTAAAATGTTGAAATTATATAATTTGGAGATTTTTAAATTTAGAGTTCCACATTTTCTATTTTCGTATTTTTTAATTAAAGTATTAAAATTTTTAGGTTCTAATTTTTTGCAATCATGAAGTCACCGTATTATGAATTTTTTTCTCCATTTTTTTAACATTTGAAAGTCCGAGTTTTTTTAGTTTTATACACACTTCAAAATTTGCACAAAATGTCTGAAATTTTCGAGTTCGGAATACTTGATTTCTCGATTTCGAAGGAAAATTTTTCCATCGCATTCACATATTTTCAGATACCAATTTTCCGATTATCAAGTTAATGAATCGCAAATTCTAATTTTTTTTTCATTTACTAAAATTTCCATGTCCAAATTTTGTCTTACTTTTAAACATGACGAAATGACTACTATGAATTTTAGAATGTTCAAATTATATAATTTGGAGATTTTTCAATTTAGAGTTCCACATTTTCTATTTTCGTATTCTTTAATTGAAGTATCAAAATTTCTAGGTTCTAATTTTTTGCAATTACGAAGTCACCGAATCATCAATTTTTTTCTATTTTTCTAACATTTGAAAGTCTAATTTTTTTTTCATTTTATACAAACTTCAAAATTTGCATAAAATGTCTGAAATGTTCGAGTTCGAAATACTTCATTTCTCGATTCCAAAGGGAAATTGATTCATCACATTCACATATTTTCAGATTCCAATTTTACAATTATCAAGTTAATGAATCGCAAACTCCAATTTTTTTTTTATTTACTAAAATGTTCAAGTCCAAATTTTGTCCTACTTTTAAAAATGACGAAATGACTCAACTTTCGGAGTATAAAATGCTCAATTTTTCAAATTTCAAACTGAAAACATTTCACTTTAATCACAACTGAATGTTTACTTTCACAATTCGAAGTTTTGGTTGCTGAAAACAGTAATTATAACATTTTCCATCTTTACTTTTAAAAATTCCCAATTTTTCAATAGTGAACTATTCTACATTTTAAAGCTACTATTTTCAATTTTTCCTATCATTATTTACGACTCAATGTAAGTCTCTAAATAATTTTAAACGCTGATTATAATACGTAATTTCATTTTTTTTTTTTTTCATTCAATCATTGTGAAATTTTAAGAATTGAAAACTACAAGTCTTTTTTCTTCATCGTCAAAAATTTTCATCGATTTTGAACTATTAAAATTGCCCTGATCCAAGACACAAAAATGTACTCACGAAGGAGTTTTGATTTTTCGCGTCTGGCAAAAACTGTCCGAATTCCCGGAGAAGGTCCTCCTGATTTTCGAAAAGTTCCGCGACCTGGCGATAAACTTCTGCCTCCGTCAACTGCTTGCCACTAATGCTACCCGTGGTACTTGGGATGTTGACGGTATCTTTTTTCTGCTCTTTTTGATATGTGTGCAGAATTTCCAAGAATTTCTTGTACTTTTCAGGGTGGGCTTGGAATCGATTCTACAGAAAAATAATACGCGAGAAACACGAATTACTTCTTCCGTTCCAATAACCCATCAAAATTTATTGTAATTAAATAAAAAAATGACTCGAAAACAACTCGCAAATTTTACATTTGCAAACTTTTTTCGGAATCTCACCAATTTTTAAAGACTTGCGAACAATTTTCCCGCCGATAATTTATCAAAAATAAAGAGTTCGAAATTATCATCGAAATTCTAGTTCTCCATTCAAAACGTACAGAAAAATGCCAAGTATCCAATTTCATAATATAATGAAATTGAAAAAATTTGATTTTCAAATTCTCTAGACTTTCAAGAAACTTTCGTGAAAATTTTCAAATCCGTCAACAAATCAAATCAAACATTTTAAAAATTCCAAAGAGGTTTCTGTTCAACATCGAAACTGATATAAAATGTTAATAAAATAACCAAAATATCAATTATTCATAATATAAAACCTGGCAACGTGTGTCTCCGTCCATGTCGCTGTTTCAACTAACTTGTTGACGATTTTCACACGATATCACACAAATTATGAGAATCTTTATCTTCAAGATTTCATGAAAGTCGCAATGTTGTGAAATTTCGTGTTTGTCAACAGATGATTAGAACAAGCTTTCGATTGTTTCCAGCATTTTCGTTATGAACCAATCCAGAAAAAAATTGAAAACCTCTAAAGTGATTGTGAAACTTTCAAAACTGAAAAATTTTATTGGCTCGATGATTCACGAAATAAACGTTTCAGTTTCCTCAATTTTCGTGAAAATGTTTGAAATGACGTCAAAATTTCTGTAAATTTTAAAATGTGGAGAATTGAAAACGCAATTTTTTCTTGCCATTTTATGAAAATGTAAAACAGTGTAATTTTCCGATTTGAACAATTTCTCGTTCATTCTAAACCGACATTATTTACATCAAATATGGATAAAAAAATATGAAGCTTTTGCGCGTATTGTATTAATCTGTCTAATTTTATAATAATTAATTTCCGAGATTTCGTGAACACAAAATCAAGGTAATAAATTTTACATCGCTAAAAATTCACGTGTGAACATTATCTAAAATAAATCTAAATCTAAATAATCTGAATTAAAACACGCGTTGAATTATTTATATTTACATCAACTAAAAAATGTCATGTTCAACACTTTCAAAAAATTTCCTACATTCTCAAAAAATACATCCGTGTTTCAAGTATTTGTGAGTATTCGATTTTTAAATGCAGTTCCATTTTGATCACTAGTTTCATAGTGAGCAAAACATTAGGAATGAAATCAAAAATGAAAAAAAGTAGATACACTGAGTTTGCAATAGAATTCTTCCCATCACAGACATTCGAAAAATTTCAAAGATTTCAAAAACTCTTATAAATTTTAAAAACTTCAACACATTCGAAATTTCCAAAATAATAAAAATGTCCAATACATTCAATATCTTAAAAATTCTCAAATTTCCAAAATTTTTTTTAAATGCTACAATTCAAGTAATTTCAAATTGTCTAATTCTTCGAGTTTCAACATACATACAAGTTTTAAAACAATCAAAATTCAATAATTTCTTCCAATCGCCAAAATTTTCTAGATTCTGAAAATTTCAGAAATTATCAGAGTTTCAGAAATTATCAGAATTTTAAAAACTTTCAGAGTTTTTAGAATCTTCATAATTTCAACGACTTTAAAAATTCTTATAATTTTCGAAGATCTTGGCATTTTCGAAATCTCCAAAATGATAAAAATTCTCATAATTTTCAAAGATCTTCACATTTTCGAAATTTCCAAAATGATAAAAGTTTTTAAAATTTCCAACATTTTGGAAACTTTAAATATGTCAAGATTTTTAAAAATTATAAGAATTTTCCAAATCATAGACAGTCAAAAAATTTCAAAAACTCTCACAATTTTCAAAAATTTCGACATGTTCGAAATTTCCAAAATAATGAAAAATGTTCAATACATGCAAAATCTTAAAAATTCTCAAATTTTCAACAATTTTCCAAATTCTCAAGATTTTCAAAGTTCCGCCAATTTTAAACATTCTTCAAATTGAATTTTTCAACTAAAAAATCCATTTTTCCAGGACCATAACAAAATTTCCCGAAAATTCCACCTTCTCCAAAAACCCTACACAATTATTTTTCATCAAAATTCCAATCTCCTCAAATAATGAAATAAAAAAAAAAAAGAAAAAAGAATTACTTTAATTTTGTTGACGTAATTGATGGCGTGATTGAATTCGACAGGCTGACTTTGTTGTGGCTGTGCGCTGTTGGAAGCTCCTTCTTGAGCTTGGCTCAGTACCTGAACGGCTGGGGCTTGGGCCGCCGAGACGTGAGAATTATTATAGGACTGCACCGGCGGTGACGAAGGGGGATGCACGGTTACGCTGTTGGAAATATTATTTCCCATCGAATGAATCAAATTGACCCTGAAACAAGAAAAAAAAAAAAACATTATTTACATAACAGATTACATTTGATATAATATAAATAGTATTTACATCCCTGATGAAAAAAAAGTTTTGTATGATGTTCTTTACAAATTCTGATGAAATTTTCAGATTGTCCAAGAAACTAATAATTCTCTAATTTCTCGAAAATCTCGGAGTTTTCAAATTTTTTGAAATATCGGAATTTTTGAACTGTCCATGAAACTCGAAGTTTGCAAAATTTTTTGTTAAATGTAAGTCATTAAATTTTTCAAATAACTCAATAGTCTTAAAATTTGCAAAAAACTCAAAATATTGAAGTTTTCCAAAAAACTCGATATTTCCAAATTTTCATAAAAATCGGAATTACCCAATTTTTCGAAAAACTCGAAATCTTTAAAAATCTCAAATTTTCCAATTTTTCTTTCCGAAAAACTTGGAACCTTTTAATTTCCCCCATAAAATTTCAGATTTAAAAATTTTCTCGAATAAATTCAAGTCACAAAATATTTCAAAAAACTTCGAATATTCTAAAAATTTTCCGACAACTCAAAATTTTTGGATGTTCCTAGAAACTAACAATTTCGAGAATTTCCAAAGAACATACAATTTTTATATCATTCGTACAACTTGTTATTTTCAGATTTCTCAAAAAACTCTAAATTTCAATATTTTATGGAGAACTTCAATATTTTCCAAAATTTTCGAGGAACTCTAATTCCCCAAATTTTTGGAAAACCCAAACTGTTCAATTCTCACGAAATTTTTTGGATTTTTACGTTTTACAAAAAACTTAGTAATTTCGAGTGTTACCCAAAACTAACAATTTCCAGAACTTGTGAAAAACTTCAAATTTTCGAATTTTTCAGAAAACCCATGATTTTCTAATTTTTGAGATCGATGATTTTCGAAACTCTTCAATTTGCTCGAAATGCTTCAAATTTTCCGAAAAACGCAAATAATTTGAATATTTCTCGAAACTCACAATTTTTCAATTCTTCAAAAAACTTCGACATTTATAATTTCTCAGAAATCCCACATTTTTCAAATTTTTAAAACACCTAGAAATTTTCAAAATATTACATAATATTTACATGTTATTTTTACGTTTCTCGACAACGAAAAATGTCAAAAATTAAAAAAAAAATGTACCCTTGCACAATTTGTAAAACTGGTGGCGCTTTGGTTGGCTGGGTAGTAGGCGGACTGGAAATGGGCGGTGAACCGACGTTAACTGGGAAATGGTGCTGGGAAATTGTCGAAGTGTGCGTCGACGTCTGCTCACTCGGTATGCTCACGGAAACCTGGTAAGCGAAGCCCTGGTCGTTGGACTGGACCTCGATTTTGTAACCGGGCGGCAAAAACGTGTTGAAGCCGACAATCAGCTCCGGGTGACCTTTGAAAAGGTGACTCACGCGGGTGATGACACCTGGAGTATCGATGCTCTGGGATTTGAATTCTTTCATGATGTCCAGAAAGTCATTGTAAACCTGTCATCATTGTTAATTATTATGTCAGTATTGGATAAACTTTGAGTCACCTCGAATTCGGATTCAGGAAAAAACAACAAAAAAGACATGTTTGAGCTTTTCGTTCTTTATATTTTTCAGATTGTGTTTTCAAATGATTGATTGCCATAACAACCAAACACAAGTTTTCAACTGTTTAGAAAAATTGAATTTTGCAAGTGGAACACTTCATATACGAAGTTATATAGGGAGTAGATGGAAAATTTTTTTCGAGCGAGAAAAATACAATTTTTAAAAGGTATTCGACAATGTACAAATTAAAAAATTTTTCAAAATAATGACGATGTATAAAAAATTACTTAAATTTTATAAATTGCTTAACAATTTTTCAAGTTCTTACATATGTATGTACCAATGTTTTGGAATTATAAAAATTTCATAATTCTTTTTACTAATAAAAATTTTCCGGTATCTGAAAGTTTGAGAAATTTTACGAACTTTTTAAATTTCCGAAATTGTCGAAATTTTGAAAATTTTTCAAGTTCTTAACATTTCGAGAAAACTTTATAGATGTTCGAAATTTTCGGAATTATCAAAATTTCTATAATGAAAATTTTTTGAATTTTAGACTTTTCAAAACAATCAGTATTTTTAAAATTCTTGTGATTTCAAGAATTCTCAGAATTTCAGAATTTCTCGTATTTCCCAATACTTTCGAAATCTTCGAAGTTTTGAAAATTTTCAAAGATTTTTAAAATTCTCATGACTTTCAAACTAATTAAAATATTCGAGATTCTCAAACATTTGGAAATTATTGAAGGTTTCTGAATGTTCGAAATCTTCAACATTTTCAAACATTTCTGCATTCACAAAATTTTCAGAATTCTTAAGCTTGAACAAGTTTTCCAACTTCTGAAATTTTTTGAAATTTTCATAATTTTCGGAATTTCAAAATAATAATTTTAGACAATTTTTCAATCCTCAAGTTTCTTGCAATTCTTATAATTTTCGAAATAATTTAAACATTCAAAATTCCTTGAAAATTTCAAAATTATAAGAATTTTCGGAATATACAAATTCTTTGATTTAACGAAATCTTCAAATTTCTTACAATTTTTTCAATTTTGAAAATTTCCTAAATCCTCGTACTTGTAAAAATGTTCCCAATTCTCAAGATCTTTAAAATTCTCAGAATGTTCAAAATACTCTAAATTTTGAAAATAATTTGAATATTAAAAATACACGAAATTTTCAAAATTATGAAAACTTTCGAAATTCTTGAAATATTCAATATTTTCGAAATCCTGAAAATTCTAAAAATTGTCTAAATTCTCAAAATTTTCACAATTTGCAAGTTCATAAAAATTTTCCAAGTACTCAAGATATACATAATTTTCAAATTCTCAAAAATTTCCAAAATTCTCAAGACTTTTAAAGTTCTCATAAGTTTTCAAATTGTTCAAATTCTCGAAATTTCATAACAAAAATATTAGAAATTCTCAAATTCATCAAAATTTGTACAAGAATTATAATTTAAATCTTCCATAATTGCACAAACTGTTCCAATTCAACCGCGTATCCCATCATAACACAGTTCAATTTTTTCATTTCCAAAAAACAAAAAACAAAAAACAAAAACAAACCTGTGGTTGATCGTTGGATTTGAACTTGACCTGGTCCAGGTAAGACTTCGAAATCCTCAAAATCCTCAAAATTTCCTAAATCCTCAGGTTTATAAAAATTTTTCGAATTCTCAAGATTTTCGGAATTCTCAAATTCTCAAATTCGTTCCAAATTCTCATGACTTCCAAAGTTCTCATAAGTTTTCAAATTATTCAAATTTTCGAAATTTCAAAATAATTAAAATATTCTACACTCTCCAAGTTACAACAATTTTTCAAACTCTCAAAATCCTTTACAAAATCATAATTTTGATCTTCCATACACACGTATTTTAACCTTCCATACACACGTACTGTTACACTTAAACCCTATGTCCTATCATGACATACAAATATTCTTTTTTTTTTAAGAAAGAAAAAAAAACGAACCTGTGGTTGATCGTTGAATTTGAACTTGACCTGGTCCAGGTAAGACAAGGCGTCTTCCACTTTTAGTCTTTGAAACGTCTGACCGGGCGGTATTGGCGTCGACGGCGCACTGCCGCTAGATTGCATCTGGAAGAATTCCTACAAGTTATTTATTGGGGTTTGTTCTTGGAGCATGGTGAACTTTTTCATATACATAATATAGAGTTGTTGATGTCGCATCAAAATCAATAGTATACAATAGCTATTTGTTTATCTAGGTGCTAAGGTAAGCCGTTTTTACGCTGAAGGATATCCCTTTGTTTTTTACTTTCCCGAGGCGTGAAGCGGCTTTTTAGCTCCGAGATAAACATCTAGCTTTTCATATCTAAATCATCATAAGTGCGTCAATTAGTGTTTTGGTGCGTCTATAGCTTCGGCGCTCACAGAGTGAAAGTTTTGGATTGTTTTGGATCTTTAGTCAGAAGAAAAAGTTCCAAGTTTTATACAATTTCCGAAATTACGATCATTAACACAAACTCTTGAAATGTCAGAATGTCAGTAAAAACTATAGCTCTCAAAATCAAAAACTCTTAATTTTTGACAACTCCCAAACCAGAAAAATGTAAAAACTGGCAATCTGCCGATTACTCGAAAATCACTAAAATAATATTTATACAATTCTCAACAATCGTTCACTATGGTTTCACAAAATTTTTACGCAATCATCATTAGGTAATTTTTTAACGTTATATTGAGTTTTACAATTCAATAACAATTTTCAAACAAATTTCAGTTTCTTCTAATATTCCAAGCACAAAAAATTGTTCAATTTTTTCACTAGTGAAAAAGTACTTTTTTCACTTGAGGAAAAAAATGCGATTTTTTCAAAAGTGGTAAAAAGTCACTTTTTTCACGAATAACAGTAAAAAAAACTGTCCAATGTTTGAGAATAATAAAAAAAGATATATTTTTCCGCGTAAATCAACGACCCTCTGGTTTTCATTGTCTCTGCTCTTTCGAACAAAACACGATCGTACTTGGTGCCTGATCGGGGAGGGCTGCGCGAGAGTTTGCGCTTGCGATCCTTGCGTCGGCGGTTGTGGAGTCATATTATGATTGCCACCTCCACTGGCGCCTCCTCTGCCCCCGACACCCCCTGCCGCTTGACCGCCTTCCGCGCTACTTGCGCTACCGCCTATTCCAGTATTATGCAAATTTCCGACCGTGTTTATATTGCTCGCGCTACACGAAGTACTTATACTGCCGGTAGTAACGCTTCCCTGAGAAAAATAACAAAACAAAAAACACAAGTTATACATTTTGGTCAACGCTTCAAGTGTGAAAATACGAAAAGTGCAAAGTACCAAACCGATAAGTTACTGCTTCCTCCAAACCCTAGTGATAGCAATTTTTATAAAAACAGGCAACATTTTTATAAAATCAGTGAAATGTTTATAAACATTCGTTTTTTTTATAAGGTCAGCTTTATAAAAGTTATATATTATTTTCGATTTTTATAAAGTGGTTTTATAAAAAACTTTATAAAAAAAAGTTTTTTTATAAAATCTGTCAAAATTTTCATACAATTCATCTGTTGTTTTATAAAAACAATTGAAATCCTCCAAATTTTCTTATGAAACCTTTATTTTTATAAAAACTTCGCGATGTTTATAAAAAGTTTCATATTTTTACAAAAAACTTCCCTGATATAAGGAATTTTTCTTACAGTAATATTTGATACGTTTTTATTTCACAAGGGAATAGAAAATCATGTTCATAACGTTTTTTTAGCAATTATAAAATGTAAAAACGTATGATTTTATAGGATTTGAACATTCTTGAACTCAAATTGAAAATAAGCATCCAAATTGACATAGATTTGATGGACAAGAAAGTTGACTATCGAGTTTATGATGGAAAGGTCGCAAGTTCAAATCCCGCTGCCTCCAAAAAATTTTTAATTTTCTTTCGAAACGAAATTAAAGCTAGAGCCTCATAAACTGATGAAAAATAACGTATACATTAGCAAAATGATCTAAAGAAGATTAGAAAATTTTTGCGTGATTTTAAAAATGTTGAAAAAAAATTTTTTATAAAAAAAATTTTTTTTATAAAACTTTTATAAAACCACTTTATAAAAAATGCAAATTTTATAAAACTTTTATAAAACCGACCTCATAAAAATTTTTATAAAAATTGTTCATAAGGTTTTTCATAAAAACTAGGATCATTAGGGAACAGTTTTATTTCGGTCAGAAAATGAACCTTATCCAAGTGGCACTTGGCATCTCATCAATTTACACCATTGATTGACATTTTTCAGACGTGAATCTTGTTTTTCATTGAAAACGGTGATAAAATTGACGTTTCAAGTAAAAATTTTATTTGTAAAATATGAACAATATTTTGTACTTTAGTAACAAAATTTCAAATTATAAAAAAAAATTCACATATGAAGTTATATACAGGGGTAAAATGTTTGCGAGCGAGCAAGCGAAAAAATTTTTTTTAAAGATTCGTTTTAAGAACATTTTTGTAATCCTTGAATTTTTCAAATATACTACAATATATATACAGAATTAATAAAATTTTCAAAATTGCTGACATTTTTGAAGTGTCCAAATTTTCGAGATTTCTAGAATGCTCAAAATGTATTTAATTTTCGGAATTCTCAAAATTTTCAGAATTTACACAATTTTTGGAATGTTATAATTTTTCAGAACTTTTCAAAATCAAAATCTGTAAAATTTTCCACATTCTTCAAGTTTTCGTAATTTCTAAAGCCTTTAAAATTTTCGTAATTTCTACAATTTTTGAAATGTTATAATTTATCAGAACTTTAAAAATTTTTAGACTTTTTGCAATTTTCTAATTTTTCAAAACTTCTAAAATTTAAGAAATTTACAAAATTCTCAATGATTCCGTAATTTTCAAAGTTATCAAAATCTACAACATTTTCCACATTCTTCAAGTTTTCGTAATTTCTAAAGTCTTTAAAATTTTCGGAATCTCCACAATTTTTGAAATGTTATAATTTTTCAGAACTTTTAAAATTTTCAGAATGTTTGGTAACTTCTAAAATCTACGAAATTTTGAAAGTTATCAAAATCTACAACATTTTCCACATTTTCCGTTCTTCAAGTTTTCTTAATTTCTGAAGTCTTTAAAATGTTCGTAATTCTAAAATATTTCACACTACTCAATATTTTCAAGATTCTCAAATTTTTATAATTTCCAGTCTTCAAATGTTTCTAAATTATCTAAAATTTCAAAATACACGCTATTTCCAAAATTTTTAGAACTTTCATGGAATATACAACAGAAAACGTTTTTTTTTTTTTCGACTTTTGGTACATACAATTTTTCAATCCATGGAAAATGACGTCAAATTGATGATATTCTTTGTATGATTGACGTTTTCCACAATTTCGCTAATTTCATACTTTTTCCAAATATTTCAAATATGTTCAAGTTGACACAATTATTTGTTTGTTTAGAATTTTTTTTAAATTATTGTAAGTTGGCAAAAATTATAGAATTTGCTAGTTTTTCATACATTGTAATCGTTTAGAAGAATTTTTTGCGAGTATTAATAATACTTCAAATTATTTTCAAATTCAACTATTCCTGGAAGTTTAGTATTTCTGTTCAGTATTTCAACTATTTAATCATTTAATAATATGGAAGACAAATTACAGAATTTGCTTATTTTTCATAAACTGTTATCATTTAAAAAATTTTTTTGTGATCATTACTATATTGCCCCAAATTTCTTTAAAATGTGGAACATTTTTAACTATATCTGGAAGTTTAAAATGCATTTAAAAAAATGTTTCAAAATGACTGAACAATGCATTTCAATTTGTTACAAATTTCAAACATGTTCAGAATTTTGTTTTATTTCAAAGAGATTTTTTTCCATGTACAGAAATGTTTCACACTTTTCAAAAATGCAATGTTCAATCAAATGAATTTTTAAAAAATCAATAAAATAATATTTGCAAACTTTCGAAAAATCAAACATTTTTTTCAACAATTATACAATTCTCAGATGAATCTTCAAACATTGTTCACAATTCTCAAAAATTAATCCAAGTTTACAACTATTTTGATTGACAAATTTACAAAATTTGGGAAAAAACAGCAATAGTTTCTTTCTCAACTTTTCAATGCAAATTTTATGTACATTCAAAAATTTCAGCCTTATTTTTTAACTTGACACACAAGTTGAATGAATGATTTACTCAACATTAATTCACCTATTTATCCCAATTCTTTTCAAACGGCTTTAATTTTGTACAATAATTTTCAATTCAAACTTAGAAAAGTGTGCAATAATTTCTTAAAAAAGTGAAACATGTTCAACTATATCTGAAAGTTTATTATACATTTTAAAAAATGTTCCAAAATGACTGGACAATGCTTTTCAATTTGTTACAAATTTCAAACATGTTCAGAATTTTGATTTCAAAGAGATTTTTGTACATGTCAAGAAACTCAAAAATTAATCCAAATTTACAACTATTCTGATAGACAAATTTACAAAAGTTAGGAAAAAAATGATAGTTCCTTTCTCACCTTTTCAACGCAAATTTCATGTACATTCAAAAATTTCAGCCTTACTTTTCAACTTAATACACAAGTTAAATAAATTATTTACTCGACATTGATTCATCTATTTATCTCAATTCTTTCCGAACTGCTTCAATTCTGTACAATCATTTTCAAAAACTTAAAAAAAAAAAAAAAAAAAATGTACAAAACCACAAAAAAAAAAAAAAACCAACAACATAAAATTTAAAAAAAAAAAAAAAAAAAAAAAAAAAAAAAAAAAAAAAAAAAAAAAAAAAAAAAAAAAAAAAAAACATTTGAGGTCTATAATTTTCCGCTTTTACATCAACACCCTGTATATTACACCGAGGGTGTGACATTTTTCCCAATGAAATACCAAATTCACTATTTTCCAATAATTTTCGAACTTGTAAATCCCCCGAAACGTGTGCGAAGTGCACCTTGATGGGCGACGTCGTGCTGGCCGTCGCCGGTGGTGATGTCCCGACGATCATACTCTGGTACTGGAGCTGGGTATGGCTAACGCCGAACTGAATGCTCCCAGGCATGTCTTTGGATACCAGCGACCTTGCGACGGCCTGACTCGAGACGATTCCCAAACCGCTACCGCCGCCGCCGGGGTGGTACCCCAAATTGTCCCCTCCGGACCCCAAATTCGGGCCACCCCCACCAGTCAACGACGAATGCTTGGACGCCAGCGTCCCTAATGTTGACGATGCCGCCACTTCATCCACCCCGCGGACGCGTTTCATCTCAAATCACATCGGGACAACTGCAAATTCGAGCACGTCGTAACGTTTCGTCTACATTTACCCCTCAAAAATTTTTCAATTTTTAATTACGAGAATTTACGTATTTGGTCATTAAAAATTGTTGTCAATTTTTTTTATTGGGATGTGCACAATTTTAGTAAGTTTTTTACGGAATTTGTATGGGAAAAATAACTGAAAAAAAGAAATGAAATTATTATTATTACGATTTAATCAGAAAAATAGTTAAATCGATTTCCCAGTCAATTTACAAGTTTTTGTGAGAAAAAATGGGTAAATTGGCTGGGAAATCAATTTGAAAAATATTCGAAACTTACTGGAAAGTGATGAATTTGGTAGTTTCAAAAATTATGAATTTGGTAATTTCAAACATTTTAAAAGACAACAAGCATGAAAAATGAGTTGGTTGTTGTTATTTAAGAATTTTGGTGTCACATGGACTAACTAAACGTATATTTCATTTTACTAAATTAATTCGGTACAAAATTTGTGTATAATTTGTGTACTAGGTATACATTTTTTCGAAATCATTTACTACTCCTAAAAAAATTTTCCAATTTTCAATTACGAGAATTTATGTATTTAGTCATTTAAAATTGTTAATTTTTTTTATTGGGATACACACAATTTTAGTACGTTTTTTATGGAATTCGTATGGGAAAAATTATTAAAAAAAATGAAATTATTATTACGATATCATCAGAAAATTAGTTTAATCGATTACCCAGTCAATTTACAAGTTTTTGCGAGAAAAAACTGGTAAATTGGCTGAGAAATCGATTTGAAAAATGTTCAAAAATTATTAAATCGTGATGAATTTGGTAATTTCAAACATTTTAAAAGACAACAAAATGAAAAAGGAGTTGGTTGCTGTTATTTAGGAATTTTGGTGTTGTATGAAATGACTGAATGTATATTTCATTTTACTAAATTAATTTAGTACAAAATTTTTGTATAATTTGTGCATCGGGTATAATTTTTTTCAAAATCATTTACTACTCCTCAAAAATTTTCAAATTTTTAATTACGAGAATTTGCGTATTTGGTCACTTGAAATTGTTGTTCATTTTTTTATTGGGACATGCACAATTTCACTAAATTTTTTACTGAATTCGTATGGGAAAAATTATTTACAAAAAATAAAATTATTATTATTACGATGTAATCAGAAAATTTGTTTAATCGATTTCCCAGTCAATTTACAAGTTTTTGCGAGAAAAAACTGGTTAATTGGCTGGGAACTCAATTTTAAAAATATTCAAAAATTATTGAATCGTGATGAATTTGGTAATTTCAAACATTTTAAAAGAAAAGAAAAAAAAATAAATAAATAGAAAGGAGTTGGTTGTTGTTATTTAGGAATTTTTGTGCCGTTTGGAATAACTGAATGTATATTTCATTTTACTAAATTAATTTAATACAAAATTTGCGTACTAGGTATACATTAATTTATGAAAAATAATGAAAAAATCGAATAATGACATTTTTAGTACAATTCTGAATATTGGAAAAAAATAAAATAAAAATGCTTTAATAGATGTTTAAAATAAAAAATTCAGCCTGTTAAAAAGTTTCTCAAACACGCATTCTCGAAAATGTCAAATATTTGAATGACGAGAATTTACCCATTTTTGTACTTGGAAATTATTACTTACTTTATTGGTAAATGCAATTATATTGAGTTGTTACAACTTATTAAAAAAAAAATTATCGAATCATGTTGAATCAATACAGAGCTTTTTTTATTCTAATTTAAAATATGCTAGCAAATTTTCATAAAAATCAATTCTGAAATTGTCAAAAATTATGATGAAATGTGCTAAATTACTACAAATTTTAAAATTCCAAAAAATTTCGGAAATGCCAAGGCATTCAAGATTTTTTTTTTGAATTTCAAAATGTTCAAGTTCTGGAATATTGACAGATTACATGGAATTATCGGAATTATACAATTTTCTACAATTTCTAAAATTGTTAGAATTTCGGGTATTTGTATAGTTTGAAAATTTTCAAAATTTCCCAAACATTTAAAACTTGATAAATTTTCAGAATCTTAGAAATCTGCGTGACTTTTAACATTCTCAAAATTTTAAAAATCTCCGAAATATGCGAGATTGTTCAAAAATTCTCAAAATATCCGAATATTCCGAAGTTATAAAAATTTTTTAAATTCTCGGAATTTTGGCAACTTTAAAATTATTTAAAGTTCTGAAAGTTCCCACATTTAAAAATTCAAACTTCGATAATCTCAAAATACTCAAAAATTTCAAAATTCTAAAAAAATTTCCAAAATATTAATAATTTCAAAATTCTCCAAATGTTAGCATATTCCAAAATTAAGTATTAAAATCTTCCAAGATACTCAAAATTTTCAAATTTCAAAGATTCTCAATAATTTACATTTTTGCAATTTTTTAAAATTTCGAAATTACCAACATCTTCAACATACTCAAGATTCTTCAAAAATTCTCGAAATTTTCAAATATTTCAAAGTTATCAAAATTTTCAAAATTTTATTTCTTATTGAAAAAAATTAAAAAAAATTCAATTTTATTTCTAGTAAACAATTTTATTCTTTTGCGTAAAATTCAAAGTTAAACAATAATTTTTCAATTTTACACATTAGACAAGAATCAATTACAAATTTTCCATCCTTTTTTAAAAACCTTCGGAAAGAAATAATTTTTTTCTCGTAAAATAATAACTAAACAATTCCTTATGTTACCTAAATATACTCAAAATTGTTGAGTTTCCAATTTTTACTAATCATTCAAACTAAAAATAAAAAATAAAAAATGGAAAAAAAAATTTATTTTTAGATTTTTTTTTTTTTTTTTTTTTTTTTTTTTTTTTTTTTTTTTTTTTTTTTTGTATAAAAACCACAGATTCTATACTTATTTTCAGAACAAAACATGTTTCCGTAAAAAATATTTTGCAGTATCAATATTTTTTTTCAGAACATACTTAATTCTGACATCAAACAACAGCTTAATCAGATTGTAAACAAATACCAACACTATTATATTGCTCTAAATAGTTATACAATTGTTGTTTACAAATTGTTTATGTTTCTATTTTAACGAATGTGAAAATATATTTTCACATGATTTTTGATGGATTTAAAAAAGTTTTGAAAGTGAAAGATGTGAATGAAAGAATTGTCTTTCATACAGTATTTTTTTGTAAAATTTCTTGTCTGATAAGAGAAACAGATTCATTAATTCAAGTAGTAATTACCCTGATTTTGCTTTGTTAATTTGGCGGGAGTAATAATTAACCCACAAATGTTGGATCAACTTGATTATTTCTTAATTACACCATTCCCTAGGAAATGAGTAATACTGAGTATATTTGTTGTAAAAATCAAAAAATAAAAATAAAAATAAAAATAAAA
>JAPYZK010001293.1:0-18431 GCA_030522785.1 Platygaster equestris | reverse complement strand
CGGGCGGAGTAACACATTGTCGTCCAGACTGGTCTGTACGAGGCGGGCGGTATGTTCGGATTACGATACATTTTCTCTTTTAAATTAATGTTCATACTTCCAAAAACAAAGTGGGTCAAGTCAAGATCACAAAAAAAAACAAGTTATCTAAGAGAATTAATGGGTGTCTTCGAAAAGTAAAAGGTATCTTTTCAGGGACATCTATTGCCGAACTCATTGCCAAATAAGGCAATACGGATCTTTAACGCCCGGTGCTCTAACTTTCCCACTTTTCCATGGCCTATTTGGGCAAGAAACTATCGCGTTATTAAAAAGCAGTAGCGTGCCCGGAGGAGGATCAGTAACGATTTATTCAAATTAGAAATCGTAAAAACATTACTGGTCACCTGTACTCTTCCATGTTCAAATTTCCCGTTTTTACTGACTGTATTTTATCATTCCAATCTAAAAACTGTAAGTCATCGAAACAAATGTTAAAATTATTCACCCGACAAGAACTAATTTCCCGATTCTATGGCGAACGTCCATTATTTTCGTTTCTACATTTCCAAATAATTGTCGCATCAATAACCGACGATTCTATTATATTTAAGGAGTGAGAACAGCTGATAATCCACGAGAAACATTTTCATTTATTCATTTTTGTATTTCTATACTTGGTGAATACAAGTATGATTGCGTAATGTACATGAAAATAGCCACTGCTCTAGATTGTGGAACCAGACATTCAAATGTCATAATGGTTCGATAAGCTTTATTCATGACTCGGAAATTGGATATCTAACATTGTCAATAATCAAGATGAATTGTGAACGAATCACATACGAATCATATAATAAGTCGATTGTCCAGTACTGATTACCAAATTTGGTGATTTCATAAATTTAATCATAAACAGCATCAATTTCTTGGTACGGCAGGTAATTGAGAAGGGATTTAGCTTTTTCCACACAAAAGATACGTATCTGAAGCAACTTTTTTACTGCTAAACGAAACCATATTTTTTTTATCGAACGTAATAAAATGAAATGCAGAATGATACCTAAATGTATAATTGACAATTTTTTGGACAAAAAATACGAATTTAATTGTACAAAACAATCTTCACGCTCACTTTGCTGCTGGAATACTTGAACGACGTTCTTCTGTCATTTGTTTCCGGACTGACGGGACCTTCAACTTCCTCAGTTCTCTTCCAATGAAATTGCTCATATGCTGCATCATACTATTTCATACCTTCCACACAGCCGACACGAAGGCATCCCCTCTTACATTCAGCGTTTTGAAGGAATTACGATAAGTTCCTGGAATCAGTGAAGAATACATTCGATTCGACTTTTAACTGAGCTTTTCTTCACCAAGAAGAGACTCGCGTCTATTCGGATACAATTCGATATGTCAGGTTTATTGGGTATGTAGAATTCGAGGGCAACAGAGATCGAATTAATGAACTCTAGTAGCGTAAAAAACTAACTGGGAACGAGGTCGACTTTTTTTAAAATAGTAGGTATTCGTTGGTGTTGGTGTGGCAAACGCGGCTCAGCATGGTCGGTGTCGAGACATCTATTCATTAATCCTCTTCTCGACCGAAATAGGTCTATCAATGTGTTCATAAACCCTAATCCACTTTTTTGGAACTAAGGTCTATTCATCGTGTGAAATGACTCAATGGTCACAAATGTCATCCTACAAAATTCGTAGATTTTTTAATCACTACCAATTCTAGTATGATTTAATAAAGTCATAATAAAATCGTTCGAAGTCATACTTACACTTTCCGGTATGGATGTAAGTAAACAAGCGAGAATATAGAATAAACGTGATAAACTTTGTTTTTATAAGCTTAAACAAAGATGCAATCTCAACAACAAGAAATGTCATATTTACATTAATATTCATGATCAAAACCGTCTAAAACGTTCGAAAAAGATTCTTAACCACAACAATATCGATTTCCAGTGTCAATTATGGGCGGAATTAGTGCGGTGATGTAATTTAAGGTGGAACTTTGATTTACAGAAAGTAGCATACCTGTCCATCCTTGCTTCCGTTAACATTTACACGTAGTTCAGTGTCTTCGACGATCCCTAAATTCTGTTCGATTGGAGCGAATATTTCTTCCGTTGACGCGAAGTCTCCCAAATTAAACGCTTCATGAGAACACCTCTGCAGGAAAAAAAATTCTCCATTGTGATGACTTTCATATGATAACGATCGTGATACAGGGATAAGCGGACAAGATCGATCGTTAGCTTAAGCTTGGGAAGTTCTAGGTCTATACGACCGTTTACGTGAAGAGGATGTCCAGCGTGGGGCTCTTGAGTGTACGATCCACAACTGACAATCACCGCGCGATTGCGATGGGGATTGTCTCGCGAAGGTGTGCGATCGAGATCGACTGTTAACCTGGGTTCGTTAGCGTTGGACAATAACGGAAAAACGAAATTATCGGTTTAAAAATATTTTTGCTACATCATCTATTTGTATCATTTTTATACATGTGCTACCTATTGTTATGTATATTTTTGTAGGAATTGATGATGAAACTTTGGAGCACTTGGAAAAATTGACGACATACGAGTCCGCATTTATCGATATGAAATACAGTGCCGATAATTCTTCAAAAATAATGGGAAAAATCGTAAACGCAAAATAATCTTCGGTCCACGATAATACTGTTCTATTATTGGATGAATCTGGATGAAATTTTTGGGATTAAACTCATCTCCTTATAATTAATTTAAGGATGTGCGTTTAAGGACGTAATTATAATGTCATGTTTGCAGAACGGTTGAACAGTGATGCTTAATCGAAAAATTCGGAGCAGAAAAAAAGCAAGAAGAGAAAAAACGAGCTGACAAACGATAAAGTACGCAAAACGTATAATTCTTGTTTTTTATTTATGATGCCATTCGAGCACGTTTTGATATTTTCAATGTTTGTACGTCTTCACGGAAATGAATCTGATTTAAAAGGGAAAATAACCCCGAAATAGTTGAAACTTGGTTTGTTTACATTTTTCGTCTTCTTACAGTGTGTGAAAGTGAAAACTCGTTCAATATGTAATGGATTCTTTATCATCGTTCCACATGTCTAGGATTTTGAAATACAAGAAGGAAATTAGGTGCTTTCCTGAAACCATTGGATAAATCGTAGTTAAAGTTTCATTCTGAATATTGAAATCTATTTTTCCAAATCCATGAAAATATTTAGCAAGTCGGACTAAAGCTGAATCATGTCAATGAGGTTCATGAAATCTAGTGTGTGATGCTCATATGTTTATTGTAGATATGCTTCTGTGAAAAAAAAAAGAGATAACCGAGATGGAGTCAGCGTTAAAATTTCTGCGCAAAAAAATACTACAGCAGAGTAAACCTTCGAAAAAAGTTATTAATAGATTACGAGCGGAACATTACAAAAGCGGAGCTGGTGCAGGCACAGCAAAGCTATGCAATTTTTGCGCCATTTCCGAAAAATATTACAATGATTTTCACTTGGAGTAGAAAAAACGCCTCAAAATCCAACTGCTTCTAATTATGAAAGTAACTCTTTGGAAAGGGGTATTCTCCCTGTATCATAAAAACTTGCCGCTGCCTCTGTCGCCGTGTCAGCAAGTTGCCTATCAATTACCGTCAATTCACGTTAATTCCTATGAATTTGAACGTCAAACCTTTCATTCATATTGATTATTATCGATTGCCATTGATTTCTACCGATTCTTATCAATTCTTATTATCGCTCGTCGATTTCAATTGATAACTATGAAGTTTAATCAATCTATATTTATATCTATCGACTTCTAATAATTCCTCCTGATCAAAAATGATTTTCATCGACCTTCTCATATTCATTGAATATTATATTAATATTCATGTTTGATACTAAATAGTCATTTTTTATTTCAGGAAGTCGCCTTGGCAAGCCTCTATGCGAAAAAGAGCACGTTGACGAAAAATTTGACAGCAATTATAAGGGCAATTATCTCTTGCGAAGTGGTACTGCAATACACAGCCGTGAAACCAGCTGGTTCCAAACTTGTTTTTAAAAATGAGCACTCTGCGTTGTTAGAAGTTTTGTAGAGTGATTTATGAATCGCTATATTCCCCACATTGTTCAAATTGCAGATTCGCACTTATTTTCTACAATGTTTACAGAATTCATATCAACCATTCAGAGGTCAATAAATCCTCTGCCGGATGAGAATTTTGGCCGCAGCTTGGAAACAGTCATCAGCAACGCCAGAGACTGATATGGCCACAGAAAAAAAAGTGCACAGCAAAAACAACGAGACTTGTAACTACAGTAGATTAACAAAGAGCGTGAACTTGTGAAATATACGTGACTTTTAATGATCTTTATTAGGAATTCGTTTAATTAGTGCACTTCAAGAGTTTTCAAATCCCATAAAATTCCGAAACTGAAAAATTTAAGGCGCTCACCTTGAGTAACAACAATTGTCGATCGCAAATATGATTTTTTCTTCAACGTTAGAACGAAGACGTTTAATTTTTTTAGAGCGTAATCGAACCACTCGAACGGATATAAAATTTTTCCGTCCTCTTTTTCGGGAAAACATCCACTTATTTAAGAAGGCGACTTATGGTGATGAACGCTATATAATTATATAAAGTATATATATATAAAGTATATGTATATAAAGTCGACCCAACTAGTTAAGGTGTTCTGATCAGGGAATATGGCGGTCATCTAGCCTAACGTAACCTACGGTTACGAATTTTAGATTCGCCTGGAGTACCAGGGCACACTGAGGACGTGTTTCCTGATACGCCAACATCTTTAGAGCCAGACCTTCTCAAATTAATTGGCAAAGATAAAAAAATAAACCAGTTGGCGAATATATATTTATATAAGTCTCGGACAACTGAACAAGCATTCTAAAGACCGGACTAAACGAGGGATCTACTGCTGAGCTCACTAAAAAATACCTAGTTTCACTTGGCTCTCCGGCCTCCCGCGCTGAATCGAGTGAGTAAACTGAATTCCTCATTCACGACAGCCGCGCGGGACGGATACTTCTTTTTTTTCAAAAAGTTGACAGCGTCGCGTTAGCGGCTTTTAGACCAACCTTCTTGATGAGCTTCACACGCGAACAATCTGAAGGGGTTAGGATGGTCAATCGAGCACTACGGGATGCCGGAATAATGTAAGCGAATGTGCGTCATGAAATGTCTATCTCCAGGAGATATTTCATTTTCGGTAACTGTCAGGGGTTAGCGGAAGACCTAGAAAGGAACGCAGCCATCGATTCCTTCATATTTGGAGGGAAATAGACCCACAATTTAGAAACGCCTAGTTGCTGGAAGAATCGTGGGAAGAACTTGTAGAGCGAAATCGCAACAACCCTGAAGCTACACTGCGGAAAAAGCTATTCCAGAGCCAAAACCGGGTAAAAAAAAACTCCAAGCTCCTGGCAAAAGACCACGAAGCCGTCACACCGCTCGAGGGGGCACAGAAGTCGGAACTCCAATCACTAATCGTCGTTTCGCTGCCTACAGCCCACATATAGAGTTAATTATTAGTAGGCAATAGACTTACTGGCCATTTATCGTTGTTTTCCGAGAAATAGTAGGAAATTACATCTGACCCCTTTGTCATGAGAGTGGTATTGAGTTAGAAACTCCCATTCGTCTCCGCTGCCTATGAGACTTGTTTACCTTCCGAACCTGCGTTGTCGGAGGCAGAATTTCTTTTTTTGTTCCTTAGAGATTCATATGCTTACTTAGAAAGGTGCTCATAGTTGATACAGGCAAAAATAATGTGATGAGGTTATGTTTTTCCGCTACAAAATTGCAGTGTTTGATCTCTTCGATCCCGAAAGCTCGTAGTATCCAACGGCATGTTTTCAATTCCAACGATGAAAATGAAGCTCCCATAACGCCTTAATCGAGTAATCCGATTCGAGGCGTTAAAAGCTAAAAATCCAATGCGTATTCAGACAACATAAATGACAGTTACAACTCCAGCCATGATGATTGTAAAGAATATGACGTGATGACAGTGATGACGGAAAAAGCGATGTAGAATAATCTACTCCCATGTCAATAAAACAACATAATCGAGAAGAATCGAACAAAAGTAACGAAACCAGTCAAAAAGTCAAAATGCAAAACATAGTTGATGAAGAATTTTCAAGTGAGAACGAGGAGATATCGCCCTAAAACAGTGATCATGACGGAAGCTTTCCGGAAATAGACGTAACATTGGAACCTTCTGTGGAAAATATTTCTGTAAAGTCAAGAAAACGTACAGAATAAATACTTACGGTTCCGAGAAAGAAGTTTATTGAACATTGTAACGTCCCGAATGTTTATGAAATAAATATACGAGCCACATATTTCATTTTCATGTTTCAACAAATAATTTCGACTGTCAATGCAAGTTTGAGCTCGACCAGATGTACATAATAAGAATCGCGCAGCGAGGAAAATCGCCAAGTATTGAATCGCCAACAGGCAAGAAACGTGAAACCAAGAATCAGCAAATTCGTAAGGGAAACGCCTTGATAGACGATTTCCCCTGGCCGAACTTGCCCCTCGAGGTGCTTTATAATCGCGGTCTCGCTTCGTGAGCGCGTCTTTTTTGAGAGTGACTTTCTAGCACGCAGAGTTTCCGTCGTAACTATGCTTGATGCTGATTGTCCGAGCTCTTCGAAAAGAACCGGAAACATTAATTGTGAAGCTCTGTAGACATCAGCTTTCATTGATTGATTTTATTATAGAGGCACATTATTTAATTGTTTCTCGTCTATTCATTCGATTCTCGTATCGATCAACAAACCCATATTCGTTCCCCTACTTTGCCCGGTCGTTTTACCAACGCGGAAGTGCTGACAGCGAACCCACGACTTTGCGGAGGACGCGATCAGGAGGTCGTCCGAACGTGATTCGTGGGTTCAAACTCTTTTGGAAATCCCTTTCTAAATTATTTGTGTTGTCAATTCTAGTTCTAGACCCGGGTTGTCACAAACATATAGTCACATCTTATCTCTATCTGTCAAACATACTGCAAAAGAATCCGAAAGAAGGAAATCCGCCAATAGACAGTGAAAGATTTCTAACGATGCTAGGCGACGTGATTCGAAGTCTCGAACTAAAGTGCTCGTGTCTTCATTTAATACACCAAGCGAAAAAACTTCGAAAGAGAATATTTTGTTTGTTACGCTCAATGTATCTTAACGAAAAAAAACTACTCCAAATTTATTTAAGCTGACATAAAAGTGTTCTTCAGTCGAGGCATAATATCGAGCACGCATCAATTAATTTACCGTCATAGAGAAGGTAAGCAAGTTTTTACACAAATAAGAGGCCCTCATAGAGAGAAATGAAAAGGAATATTCCAAATAAACCCGTGACGTCTTAGATTCCCGAAACTGCTTCTACAATTGATTCAGAAAAGTTTCACGACGATGATCTACACAATTCGCGACATAGTAGCGCATATTATGAAATGAAATCTGGATCGTTGATGGAGCGTCGAGTACATCGTAAGTCTTGAGATTTGACTAACATGCTGCAATTGTTTCTCGCAAAAAGTTATCTCAAAGATCGTTAATGTTTTCTCGTCACCCCTTCAGATCATGATAATGGCCGAGAGTCAAATCGGAGCAGTCAGAGTCAACGCAAAAAAAAGAGAAAAATAGCGACATGTTAAGATACTCCACATGTATGCTACGGGTAGCGTATGTCGACCACCATCAGGTTTATAGTGCGGAAGCATATTTAATCAATCATTTTTAGTAAGACTGATAAAAGTAACAATACCGATCATGCAGGTCATTACTACAGAGCCAAACATAGAGTCAACAAGTCATTCACTCAGCGAAATCCGAAATTTAGTAACACAAGTCACCGAACCTTGGCCCTTTCTTTGATGCGATAGTTGTCGACTGGTGTTAGGTTGAGATAAAAGCGATTCCGAAAGCGTTGAATATAAACATCCCTGAGTATTAACGATTATGTTATGATTATGCTGTTGACGGCGTTAAAGCAATCAATGTAATATTTTCGTTATTCTGCTGGGCACATATTCGAAGAAGAGTGTCTGAATCTATTGCGAGAGACTTTTCTAAAATCAAAAACAGAGGTCATGACAAGGAAAGTGTGTTTTCAGAGTTTATGGCATATTTATTGTTTTGTAGAAGTTGCAACGATTTCCAAGCTATTGTGCTACAGATTTTTAGAACAACCTGTCATCAAAATTCGAAAAACGTTGTCCCAGATTTGCAATTTCTCGGAGGTCAGAAGACGAACAACCACGCAAAGTGGAAAAAACTGCGAGATAATAAAGAACTAGTGTGACAGGCCGAGTGGGATGACGCTTTTGGAAAGATGTTCAACGAAGCGTATGGTGAAAGTACTGCAATTTACACGAGCTTAAATCTCTACATGGACATTTTACCACTTTTACGTACACCAAAAAGACGAGCTCAAGAATTAGAAACAGAGGTAGAATGCGTCACCAACGAATATTATGGCCCTGGTTTTGCTAAATACATCACGATTGTTTGTATATATAACATACTGGCCTCTGTGGGAAGGTCAGCTATTAGATCGAATTAATAAGACTTCGAGTGACGTAATTAATGCTTTCAAAAAAAGCTAGCATCGAGTTTGTAGAAGCGCAGATCTTCAAGGTCAACAAAATCTTCTGATAGGCGAGGTTTGTTGGAGAATTACGCCAAGGAATGAAGTTCTTGTTAAACAGCCCAGTCTTGGAGACATAAGAATGACCTCGAAAGTTAGTGGATCGAGATAACGTATTTATACAGAAAGAGCAGCAGATCCGTGTGCCAATAGTGCATTGAAAGACGAGAAAAACAATCAATATTGTCGTAAAACTTATCCGCACCTTTTGAAAACACGGAAATTGGCTGACAAAAAAGATTTATATGAAACAGTGATTGAAGAACGCAAGAATCCAAAAAAATACTACTAACCCTTGAATGACGCAAAAAGTAGATTGAAACAAGAGGCTCAAAAGGAACTGAAAGAGACTTAGAAGGTAATAGTAAAAACTTACCTTACGCAAACTTTACCGGAAAAAAATTTGAATGAATATTATGAGTGGACATATCCTGATGGAGTGGGAAAATCTCCTAAAAATGAAAAGTCTGAAGGAAAGAAAGAAAAAAAGCGAAACGAAATACCTAACGTAGCAAAAGAAGATGTAGAAATCAAGGGGGAAAAAAAAATTGTAAACCAAAAGCTCAATTAAAAGACGTGAATACACCGTTGACAAAAACTTAGGGCGTCAGTATCGATCTTGATTATTTTTAGGTATCAGAGTCTGGGTGTAGGCGTGGGTATATACGATTTGACGAACAAAAAACTCGTACCTAACGTCGAAACAATTGACTCAAAATGTCGAGAATTTTAAAGCTTGATCGCAGACTCTTATCGATATTTATTTGTGACGTGCGCCGAAGAAAGTGGGCTTTCTCTTCATGACATGATTTTACAGGACAAGCGATCGCAGCTCAGCCTGTGCATTGCAGGCATAGGAGAAAAGTAACTTCAACAACATTCCTGCTTTAATATAATGCTCGAATAAATTTTCTTGATGGTTCATTTGAAAGAGCGAGTGAAAAAAAATTGATCCATGTAGGAATCTAAAAATTAATTTTTTCAGAGTAAGCCCTTCTTTCTTCGGCGCACGTCACAGTTGATCAACTCATCAGATTATGGAATCGATATCACTACTGTCTAACAGATTTCGGTAGCTTAATGTTTTGTGATAATTGGACAGACGGTATTAATGGTTCTTGATCTTTAAATACGTTTCCATGTTTGTTAAACGGTCAAATCATAGTACCGTATGTGTATAGAGGGCATTTTAGCGTTTGGTCATTGTTGACCTAAATGAGAAAATGTTAAGACGAAGTAACCATTCAAAGATGTTGGCAATATAACAGAAAGAGTGAGGAATGCTGCTACGTTATTTTTGAATGAGTGCAACGACAACTCTCAATTTGCTGCATTGCAGCCTTGGGTATGGGTTGTCGAAAAGGCTTCTTTCCCCAGACAATTCCAATCTCCCAATGATTTCAGTCATTGCGGAGCTTACATGATGTACTACGGTGAATGCATACTAGAAAAGAAGCAATTTGATTTGGATTTTGATCTCAATCGATCTGAAATTTCGATCTATTACTTCGTTGAGGCGAAGTTTACGAGGCTCGGCGTGGAGCCTGATTTTCTAGATGTGCACGTTCGGGTTTAAACAGCGAAAAATCGTACTTTCCGCTCTCTTTACATGCCCCTTCTTGGAATGAGGGTCGTTGCCATGCAATGATCCTCGAAAGTCAATATGTTCACATATGTAGTCTTGTCAATTCAAATTTGGGTCCAGAGTCCTTCCAGGCTTCAGTTCTCTTCTGACTTTTAAAAAGACTTGTGCGCGTCGATCCTTGCTGTGAAATATTAGTCGACATTTTAGTTGATGGCTCGGTTTTTGCGAAGGCAACCTTCAAAGATAGTTACCCGCAGGCCTCTCTGACTCCCTATATCCGCAATGTATTCAACTCGCCGAGGCGAAAACCCTAAACTGAACTAACACCAATAGATGGCGAAAGAGTAGTAGGCGAATTTTTCCGCATGTTATGTAAGCGTTTAAAGGGGAGCGGGAGGAAGGGACAGCGGAGATATTCATCCCCTCCTCATTTTGTCCAGCGCAATGTCTTGGCCGATAGAGCGGGGTAGTAGCATCAAGCCTTTTTTCTATATATTTTTCATCATAATCTAATAAATGTTCAATATTATCAACGTGTTGAGTGCGTTGAATGCGGTTTAATTATGGTTTCCAAGTGTATTTCTAATAGGTGTTGCTCATCGAAAAAAAAGTGTCAACACTGGAAAAGAACGCAAAAAATGATTTAAATAGTGCAATTCGTAATAATATCGAAAATACAGAAAACCTGCAAAATGTGCCGGAAATTGCAATCCAGAAGATTCATGGAGATCAAAAGGACATCCAAATAATTCATTATTTCCGAATCTCTGCCGAAGTTTTTGACAATATAAAACTACTTAAAAAATGGCATGGAGCGATGAATAGAAAAAATTTCACGCTTAAAAGTGATCACCGTTTCTGCCATTTTCATTTTCAAGAAAGAGATATTCTCTGGAAAAAAGTAATCCACGATTCGAATGGAAAAGTGCTTTTCGAGGTGAGCCAATGACACAATGACTGCAAAACGCGCATAACTTCCATTACTCTCTAACTGAAACGCAATTGATAACCAATTCTTTCCCAATTTTTTGTTAATTATTACTAAATTTCTGTCCAACATTGAGGCAATCATACAGTATTTCGGAATATCGTTAACTTAACTGAATTGTGCCAGATGAGTTATTTGAAACTACATTTTTTGTCCAATTTCAACAAATGATTCTAATTACCATAATTATTTCCAACTCAATATCGACGCAACCATGAATAATTATCAACAACCATAGCGAATTATCATTTGAAGTCACTGCTTTATGATTTTTACATGATGTTCTTCAATTTGTACTCGATGTTTGCTTAATTTCTACCCAATATCGAGGAGATTACAGCGCATTTCCTGAATTATTGATGAATTCACCTTGTGATGTAATGTTCACTCGGTTATTGTTCAATTTTTACGCAATATAATGGATATCATAGTGATAGTATATTACATTACTAGGACGGTAAAATATTTTCCACAAGTGTGAAGATTGTAGTCCGAGGCGAAGCCGAGGACTAAAATTACACGAGTGAGAAAATGATTTTTCGTCGGAGTAATGTACGATACTTTACATTATGAGTACGGTAGAAACTTTTTTGTACCGTAGAAGGGTACGGTAAAGTAGTCGATACCGTACTAGTAATGTCAATCAATCTCGAAACTTTCTGTCATCCCAAACGAAAATTCGACCAAATTCGTTTTCAACTGAACGAAATATCTGATCAAAACTCTAGTCGCCTTGACATAGCTTAATTTCTCGTTAACGAAGCTGCGTCCAAGAAAATTTTTTATTTCCTTGTAAATTGCACGAGGTCGATGTGATAGCATATACGATCGAATACTTTGTAACAATTGAGCAAATGAAACTTTTTGTCGACATTCATAACAAGAACAAACGAAATTTACACAAAAAGAAAGAAGCTGAACATTACGATGCGTGAATAAGTCTTGTATTATTCCGTACACAGCGTTTAAAATTTCAAATTGTTATTGAATCTTGCAACTATGTATTCATAAACGTCATTCGGAATTCAAGTTGTGTTTTATACTGTATTAGAACGATTCAACGTCAAAAAACTTTTGACATTTTCTTATACTTTCTCTATTATATATGTTATATATGAGAGTTTGAAAATTTTGAGTACTCCAAATCATAAGCCTGAATATTGAAATGTGAAGAATTGAAAAAACTGTTTAACTTTTCTAATTACAATATTTTTGGAACCATTACGATTTCTGGAACTTAGAATACACCCGTAATAATGACTAGAATAATTTTTTAAATCCTGAGGCTAATCAATTATTGGATTTTTTCGACGTTTTTTGAACTTTTAAAACCCTCGAAACTGAAAACTCGAAAAAAAGCATACTTTTTAGTAACTGATTAACTAATTTGAAGCTGAAAAAACGTCGGAAATAACGAAAATCGAAACAATCGAAACTATTAGAAACATGTTAAAAAGGCAGGTGGAGCGAGAAGCGCGAGAACGGCGGAAACCGTGAGCACCGCGAGTGCGAGGACCGCGAGAAGCGTGAAGCGAAAAAGAAAAGCTAGCAGTACGAGAGAGCAGCGAGATGAGCGAGAGTAGGGAACGAGCGCGGAGTCATTCCCCTAATTTTCTCTGCCCCCTCGAGCCCCTCAAGCCCGTGTAATTTCGCCTAAAACGACGACGCGCTCTGGTGGCAGAGTTCTGCCCTATACCTGCATCCCGCTCGAGTCAGAGAGGCCTGGTTAACCGTATGGAGTTGCCCTCTTGCTGATTGCAGCATGGACCCACGCGTTGCCATATGTACTATGTGAATATGAAAAAGGAAAATGTTTTGGGGAGTGAATTATTAATTTTCCAGCCGCGCGAGAGGTAGTGCTTCGCATCGATAGAGTGACAGTCAACTATTTTAGTAATTCACGAGGATGTTTGGGATTGTTTCACTCAGTTTTCAAGGAGTATCGGGAGAAAACTGCCGTCGAGGATCTCCTATCCAGCGATCTGGAGAATCTGGCCATTTCGACGGTTAAATGGTGAGCGGCGATTCGTAGGCCAAGATCCTTTCAAGAATTTTTATTCATTTGGAACATTGTTTTTTCTTTTTTATTGATGTGAAATTTCGTCCGCATGAAACATGTATTTTTGGATCATTGAGTTTTTTTATTAGTTATCTGACTATGTATCTGTATATAGAATTAGTTTGATGGTTTTTCGCTCTATGTTTTTGTCTCCTCTCATTGTTCGTTCCGCTTTGTTTCCTCTGCTCCGGGTTGTTTGTTTTAATAATCTTTTGGGGTTGATTTTTTGTTTAACTGCCGGATTTCGTTTTACTAGGTAGGTGGAATAATTTCTGTGAGTTTTGATGATCATTCCATCTCAAATTTGTCATTATATTGCTTCAATTATTAATTGTCATTATTCACTATCTTCAATCTTCCGTATTTTTCTATTGTTGATAGTTTCTATTTCATTTTCGATATGTCTACAGGTTTTTTTTCCTTCCCTTCTTTTACATATCCCTTTCCTTTGCAGAATTCTCATGTATTATTCATGAAATTTTTGTTCGTTTTACTTATAATCATCATTTCTGATTTTTTTGGTTTTTTTTTTATTTTTCCCATTATCAGGGAATCGCGTTCTAGGTATCATTGCCAAGGCATGCTCGTGTTCACATGAACCTCATGTGACGCAAAATTCCTCTATTTTCAACCGTTCTACTTTCAGAAGTTGATCAGGCTGCTCGTGTGGAACCTGTTTCTACTTGAGCAGAACCGCAACCTTTTGACCTAAATATTCTTTTTATAATCCATTTCTCTGTATCTGATACTTTCATTTTGATCATAGCACTCCTGCTTCATTATCATTTCATCAATCAATTTTTTTATATTTTTTGTTCTATTCCATTTGCTATCATGTTTTTTTCGTTTCTGAATTCTTCTGTTTGATTCATTTTCAATCTATTCTTTCAACATACGACTATTTTTGTTTTCATCGAACTTTTTTAATCATCATTCAGCAGTAAGCATTTATTTGGGGCACCTATTAACATATCGAAGGAAAGTTGAGATGAAAGACTTAATCTATTTGCTTAATACACCCATAACGCGATAACTTTTCACGTACGTATACGTTCTGGGGAGTTTGCATCTCATATTGTAGTTTATGTGTTTTCTGCAGTTCACTGAGCTGTAACTTGGGAGCTTACGTACAATATATGTCGCAAGCGCGGAAACATAAGTCTTCAAACAACGTTTCCTGAACTCATTTCCCTATCATTGTTATCGTTATTCAATCAGTTTGTTTTAATTTCTATTTGATCTTGCAAATTCTCACTGTTCTCCATATGCTCATTTTGTGTTAGCATTATTATTTAGAGTAATTTTATTTATTGCAAGTTTACTTTTTTCGTAGTTCCATTACATTCAATAAATAACATTATTGATTACGAATTTGTGTAATCACCTCACTCTCGTCAATAGCGGGTCAGAGCTCCAAATGAAACGATTCGTTTCATTTAAGGATACGAGGGTTAACCTAACGCGGAAATGAAGAAGAAGCGTCCATCTTACGCTCCTAAATAAGGTTATAACAAGTGAGATATCCCTAGATTCACGCATATGTATACAACATTCATAAATTTACTCGGTTTCTTTTCCGTGAAAAACAAAAAATCAACTTTCCTCTTCACATCCTTTAGTTGTCTAGCTCGAATAAAAATTTGTTTATTTGATTGAGCATGACTTATTGATCATTTCCAGTGTAGATGTTTGTTGGTTTTTTTCTTTTTGTAAGAAAAGAGGAGCATCATCCTCCTTCCTCACATGCTCTTTTTTTCTTGTACATTTTCTATTCTCATAAAACTAATCATATTGCAATATTTTGTTGTGGCAATATTCTGTTTGTGGTCTACGAGTTGTTATTATTTTTTGTTCAGGTTATATGATTTCTCCATTCTATGCACCAAAACATTTTACTGTAGTCAAACGCATGCACTCTCGAAACAAATTTAAGTTACATACATCACATACATACGACACACGTCCAATTGAGATATACATGTTGGAGTAAAAATATCCGAAAGTGATACAAATTTAAACAGCTAATAGAATTTACATGTCAACAAGAGTCCCTTGCCATGGATAAACTAGAAACTTCACACCAAAACGGATGACAGTGGATAACAGCGAAATATTTTCGATTTTAACCATAGATAATGATTTGCATATATACCTATTATAAATATCTTATCAGCTCTACATAAAAAAAAATATTCCTAAGTGACATTCAACAATATAAAGTTAAAATAAAAAAAGGGAAGTTTGTGCCGTGTGGGTTAAGTGTTCACTCTCGATATGTTTAGAGTGTAGACACTGAACATTGAAGTATTCACTCTCAACGTTGAAAGTTAACGCTCAACACTCGAGTGTTGACTCTCAATGTGAACAGTGTCCCCTTATCACTTGGGTGTTGACACTCAATGTTTAGAGTCGACAATCAACACTTGAGTGTTTACTCTCGATATTGAGGGTGAACACTCAACACTTGGATGTTCACTCTCAATGTTGAGAATTAACGCTGAACACTTGAGTGTTGACTCTCCATGTTAAGAGTAAATGCTTAACACTTGAGTGTTTACTCTCAATGTTAAGAGTTGACGCTCAACACTTAAGTATCCACTCTTAAGTTGGAAATAACGCTCAACACTCAAGTGTTGACTGTCAATGTTGAGAGTTTACGCTCAACACTTAAGTGTTCACTTCCAACATTGAGAGCAAACGCTCAAATTTATGTGTCAACACTGGAAATTGGAAGTAAAGACTTAAGTTGAGATTAACACTCAAAATTGAAGAGTTTTTTCGTGAGTGTCCGAGTTATATATTCAAGTAAGTTCGGTCATAAAAAAATTTTCGGTATATCTATAGAAGAATCAATGTTCTATACGACGAAGCTATCGCAATAAACATTAACGGACAATCCGTTTCGATTTACTTTGCTTGTGTATTGATACTTGGTGATAATCTTGGTCTTCATTGTACTTGCGGTTTTTCCGGAGGTTTCAGAGCAAAAGATTTCTGCCGAATATGTTCTGCGAGTGATATTCAGTGTCGGAAGATGGCGATTAAAGATGAAAGTCTTGTACGTACTGTCAATTCATACGAGAACGACGCAGCAACTCATGACTTGTCAGAAGGGGTAGAGATGTATAGTGTGGCAAAAGTTTTGCAATCTTCGATCGAAACAAAAGTGTTGACACTTGAAATTGTGAATAACCAGATGATGAGTTTTCCTTTCGATGATCATGAGAAAAGAAACAAAGCAAGGCCTCTATTTTTTAATTCCGGTTAAGGTGGTAGAAAACTGAAAATCAAACGATCGGCATCTCAAATGCTGTTTTTATTGAGATATCTGGGATTGATGATTGAGGATCTCATACTTCCTGGCAATAAGTATTAAAAACTTTGTCGTTGTTTAAGGAAAATCGTCAGCATACTTCATGCGCATAAATCATCAAGAGCACGAACATTCGATCTCCGAAAACTCATACACAAACACAACACACTCTATTTAGAGTTTTTCGGAAATTTGAAACCAAAAATGCACTTTTTGATTCATGATGTTGAAGTACTGTTGTTGAATGGTCCGACTGTAGATTTTTCATCAATTGAGAACGTAAGAAAAAATGAAAGAATGAAAGAAAATGCGACGTGAACTCCAGCCAGTATCAACTTGCCTCTGACAGTGGGTATTGAACATCGAAATAAATTATGTAACGATTCAAATTTTGATTGGCCTTATATGGAAAAATAACTGGCTATTGGGCCAATGGAGGAAGAAAATTCATGAGCTCTTTTGCAACAAATCGTTCTGGAAATCGAACAAGATGCGAGTGTTCAAACATTGAAAAGCGTCGAAATACTAGAAAAAACATTTTCCATGAAAACGATACTCGTTTCACGAATTACTGAAGAAGGTTCTCAATTCGGTAAATTGGTTAACCTTTTTTTTTCGCAATCACATCTACTTGCAAATTGGATGATTTGAAACTGCCAATTTCAATCATTATTATCACGCGTACAGTATTGATACGAACGTGAGTGAGTCAGATATTATGATCAATGTATATCTACTACCTCGATTGCAACCTTGATTGTACGTGGTTAAAAATGATAAGAAACTAATTGTTACTAGGTACGACTTGTAGGATCACTTATTCGGGTAACCACCACTTATGAATATAAAATATACGAAATGTGCAATAGCTATTTGCACAACAAGGGCTGAAAGTCAACAAATGCGACCGAGGGTTAGGTTTGCTTCCCGAGCGTAGCGAGGGAAGCACTCACCCGAGAGTCGCATTGGTTGACTGAAGCCCGAGTAATGCACGCTATTTTTTACAATCCCTTTAGCGAATTATCGATTTTCGAGCCTGTAAAGTGAGTGCGCAATAACAACCCTCGAACAGCACATATGAAAACAGGATTACTTTTCATTCCGCTCCTCGACCAGTCAGATACGCCTGTTACTTTTCATCCCACTTCTCGACCAATCAGATGTGCCGGTCACTTTTCATCCCGCTTCTCAACCAATTAGATGCGCTGGTTACTTTTCATCCCACCGCGAAAGTCACTCGGCTGCCTTCGCCCACTTTCGCCTCGCTTTACAGGCAATGAAAATCGATAATTCGATAAAGAGATTGTGAAAATAAATGTGAACAGTGTTGAATAATTGTTGAGTTTGTTATTGACCTTGAAAAACTTACATATAAACGACGTTAACGTTGAAAAATGTTACTCTACATGAATTCAGACAATATTGTGATTCCATATGATTTAAAAATGTTACGCAAGACGTTTAAGTGGAAACCGTACAGAATAAGATTGGCAAATGAGGTTATATTACTTGAGGTTATGTGTACTCTAACTTTTTTACCGACCGTCAAATGTATAATAAGAGCACGAATTAATTCGAATTTATTTTCGACTGATTCGAGCGCCACGCCGTGCTCAAACATTTAATCACGTCAACGCGTAACATAAAAACCCAGCTGTCAGCAGCTGACAGATTTGTTTACGTCACTTTGTGTACAATGCTTGTCATCACACAATGCCAGTTCATGCAAGTGCAATGAACTGGCGTTGTACACTATTTATGTGTCCAGGAGTGCTGCATCAAAATTTTGGGACTTGTGCGGTCCGACATGCAGCACTCATGGA
>JAPYZK010001292.1:0-34616 GCA_030522785.1 Platygaster equestris | reverse complement strand
GGAACCCACCCCCTTCCCGCCGAGAACTTACCCCCTATTCTGTGGTATAGCTTGTAAGACACAACTTTGAAAAAATTACTTTCCGGGCTCAAAACAATCTGCGATCGGATACTTGTGATAAATGAAGTCAGAGCAACTTGATACACGCCCCAGACTATCCTCGGAACCAACCCCCAGAATGCCAAAACTTACCCCCGATGTTAAAAATAGCTTGAAAAATTATTTAAAAAGCGAATATCAACTTTCCGGGCGCGAAACAGCGTAAAACTTTCCAATTATAATCATATGCAGACGGAGAGGTGGAAACGCGCTTCCGACTATCCTCGGGACCCACCGCCAAAAGGCCGAAACTCACCCCACCGTACGTGTAAAATAGCTACAAAAATTATTTTAAAAAAAGTAACAACTTTCCGGGCGCGGAAATATGTGGAATTCGTGCACGATAATCATATCCAGAGAAAAAAGTAGAAACGCAACCCCGTCTATCCGCGGAACCCACCCCCAGGATGCCAAAACTCACCCCTAACGTGAAATATAGCCTAAAAAATCATTTTAAAAAAAAGTATTGACTTTCCGGGCGCGGAACACTGCGTAAAATTTGAATAATGATTGTATCTTAACGAAAAAGTCAAGTAGCGCCTCCAACGATCCTCGGAACCCACCCTCAGAAGGCCGGAACTCACCCCCAACGTGAAAAATATTTTGAAAAGTGATTTTCAAAAAAAGTATTGACTTTCCGGGCGCAAAACAACGTGACATTTCTTAGTTACCATTATATTCGGAAGAAAAAGTAGAAACGCGCTCCAGGCGATCCTCGGAGCTGAACCCCAGAAGGCCAAAACCCACCCCTAACTTGAAAACTAGCTTTAAAAATTATTCAAAAATGAAGTATTGACATTCCGGGAGCAAAACAATGTGTAAATTTTAGGTAATAATTGTATCTCAACAGGAAAGTAGAATAGCGCCCAGAATGATCCTCGGAACCCACCCCCAGAAGGCCGGAACTCACCCCCAAAATATTTTGAAAAGTTATTTTCAAAAAAAGTATTGACTTTCCGGGCGCTAAACAACGTGACATTTCTTAGTTACCATTATATTCGAAAGAAAAAGTTATAGAAACGCGCTCCAGGCGATCCTCGGAACTCAACCCCAGAAAGCCAAAACCCACCCCTAACTTGAAAACTAGCTTCAAAAATTATTCAAAAATGAAGTATTGACATTCCGGGAGCAAAACAATGTGTAAAATGTGAAAAATCTGATTATTTAAAATATTCTGACAATATTATAATTTTTATCGGATCAAAGAAACTATGGTTTTTCCTTAATCTTTTGGAATTCGTTGAAATTCTCCCAAAAAATCCAATACACAAAATTTTCCGAAAACGAAGTTAATGAATTTACTAAATTCTCTCATTGACTTTTTCTTCATCCCAAAATCATCACCATATCAATCAAAAGATGCAACTAGAAAAAAATTCGTAAAACAATAACAAAATCGTGCCAGTAAAACCGCTATTTCGAAATCATTAATCTCCAGAGCGTTGAAAACTGACAATTTAATGACTCTTCAAATTCCATCTTCTGTGGTCCCCGAAAACCCTCGAAGTGTCCAAAAATCTGGTCGATTGAGTCGTACACGCGACCAAAAAGAATTTCTCCCATTCATTGTCCCGCCCAAGTTTTACAGCTGGTCCTTTTTTTCCACGTTATGCATTATTATACATCTGGATTTCACGTGTGACACCCAGCTAGCGAAATCATTCGAAAACGCCTTGAAAACAAGAGTCTCATTACATTCTCGGAAAAATATCCTATTATTTAACTGTTTTAAATTACTTCGAAATTTACACAATTCATACATCGTGAAATTTTCGAGGAGAATTGGAAGTATTATTCCCTTCCGGAATTCCGTGTAATGCAAAATTTTTTTGCTCTTGTTACTTGTAGGTGGAAAAAGCGATTTTCCTCCCTAGAGAAAAAAAATAAAATAATCAACTTCAAGGCCCTTTTTACCGAAATTGACCATTCTTTTTGTATAGTCAGATATTTTGTAATGATTATTAAAAAATATTCTAATTTGTCACTAAAAATAATCAAATATAAATAGTAAATAAAAATCGTAAAATTTTTCAGTTTGGAAAATTTAAACACTTTTTATGTTTTTAGAGAGTTTTTAGGATCGGAAATTCGACACTCAAGAAATTTCAAGTTCTTGATATTCATACGAAATTCAGATTTTCTATGGAATTTTCGAACTTTAAATTTGAAACTCTAATGATGAAAAATTAAAGAATTTCAGATTTTCTCATCCAAATTTGAAAATTCTGGAAATTCAATTCTAAAATTATTGGAATTTTCAGTCTGGAATTTTTGATATTCAAATTTGTCCGAACTTTGAAAATGTTTGAATTTTAGAAATTGGTTTCTTTCTAATGTTGGAATTAGGAAATTTTTAAATTTGGGTGTCAAATCCAAAAATAAGGTTCCGAATTTTCAGATCTTTGAATTCCAGAACTTCAAAATTCAAATTTTGAAATCTGAATAATTTCAAAAATTGAGATTATCTAATTTTTAAACATTTGAGTTTTTTGAATTTAAACCCAAAAATTTCAGTTTGTTAAGTCGAAGACTTGTAAAATTCGGAGATTCAGATTCCAAAATTTTTGAATTTAAATTTGAAAAACTGATTTCCGAAAATTTGAAAATCTGGATTTTTGGAATTATTCAGATTCGAATATCTGAATTTCGAAGTTACAGAATTCCAAGGTCTGAAAATTCGGAACTTCATTTTTGGATTCGACACTGTAATTTGAAAATTTCCCAATTCCAACTTCTCTAAATTGCAATATTAAAAGGAATTCAATTTTTAAAATTCAGATAATTTCAGAATCAACATTTCGAAGTTTTGTAATTAGGGTGTAAAAGTCTGGAATTTTTCAATTTTCAATTATTAGAATTTCATTTTCGAAATTTGAGAATTCCATCGAAAATCTGAACTCCGTGTAAATACCAAAAATTTGAAATATTCTTTTATTATCGAATTTCTAATTCTAAAAAATCTCGAAAAACATTCAGAGGGTCAAATTTTTCGAAACTGAAGAATTTCGAAGATCAGAAAAATTGAAATGTAAAAATTTTGCAATGCTAAAATTTTAATAATTTCGAATGTAAAATTTCAATTCGATTTCAAATTCTTGAAGTGAATACAGCTCGAAAATTCGGAATCATGAATTTAAAAACTTGAAAAATTCGAAATTAGACTTCCAAAGTTCTCAAGTTTCGATTTAAGCATCTGATAATTTATAATTTTTCATATTTTAAGTTTTAAATGTAAAATCCGAGAATTTTGTCGAAAATAAAAATTCCGTGTGTCAAAAACTTGGAAATTCGAAAATTTTCAAATATCTGATTCAAAAAACTGTCGAACGACATTCGGTGTCGAAATTTCCAAAATCGAAGATTTTCGAAGATTGTAAAAATCAAAATTCCAAAAATTTTTGACTCATGCGATTACAGTCCGAATATTTTTTTTTCGACACAGAGATACGGGAGAAAAATAAGTTGAAAAATTAATATTTTTACAAATTTTGATAATTTTATTACCGCCGTCGTATGAAAATTGGCGACTCCGAAGTCGTGCAAATGCGCGTATCCGCCTGGATGGAAATAGACGGACGAGTCGGGTCGTAACGAAAATTCATGTTTTTTTTGTTGTTTCTTTTTTCATTTCGGATTTTACGGCGTTTCCTGGTTTGCCTGCGTTTTACACTTTTCACGTTTATAAGTAGTGTCACTTCATGCGCGCCTCTCGGATGTTTGCTTTCGGCCGTAAAGCACCGCGTTTATTTATGGCCCTTCGAGAGACTCCCGCTTTGTCGCTGCTGGAAATATTCCAAAATAGTGCAAAATCAATTGACAAATTTTCTTTTGGTGTGGAAAATTTCTTTCTATTGATTTTACTTTAAATAGAGTTGTTTCGTGATGATGAATGTTTGAAAAGTGTGGAAAACATTTTTTGGACGTGAAATGTGAGTGATTATTTTTGATTTGAATTTTTGTTCTATTATTAGATTGAGATATTCAACTAGATTCATATTATTTGTGAAGAAATGAAGAAGGTTGGTAAAACTTTCACTGGAGGGGGAAAATAATTTATTTGGATTGAGCGGTTCCCAAGTTTTTATTCGAGTCGAACTTTCCGCTTACACCAACTTTTCAGAACATTCCCGTTTCTCAATCTCTTCTCGATTTGTTTGGCGAAAGTTTTGTTCTTTTGTAACTCGCCATGGCGAAGTAACTGCAGTTACTTCGCAATGAATATCGAGTTTGGGAGTGAATAGGTACAAGTTGGAGGAAAATGGGGAAAAAGGGCATTTCCCAACTAGAGTAATAATGATTTTGTAATGAATGTGATGTTTCTGAAAGGACTTTTGGAATTGGATCAAATTTTACGATTTTTGCAAATTATCACGATCATGTGAATTTTAGTAATGTCATTTTGGAAATTTTGTGTGTTTTTACCGTCATTTTTTCCGTAATTATTAAGTTTAACAATTTTTTTAATGAATATCAATAGAATGTAAATAATAATGATTATTGAAGTTTTAAAAATTCTTGAGCTTGGGACTCCGTATATAGTTGAAAAATTCGTGGGATCCTGAAAATTGGAATTTCGGAATTTCAGAATTTTGCATTTTTAAATTTTTAAATTTTTAAATTTCGAGTTTTAAATTCCTGCAATATATTTCGTTCGGAAATGAATTTCAGAGTTCACAGTTTTTAAATTTTCTAGCTGGACGAATCACAAACTTCACAAGTTATAACAAATTTTTTTCTACTCTAGTTTCGAAACTTCGAAATTCTCGAAATTCCAGTCCAAACGTTTCTAGAGTTTAGTAGCCATAAACTAGAATTGATTTCAAAGTTCGGCCCTAATTTCCGAATTGTCCATAAATTCAAAGTTATTTTGTTCAAAAAAATTATCACCTTCGAATTAAGAGTGTCCGAAAATAGCAATTTTCGTAGAATTTTTTTGATAATGAATTGAGAAATTGTAAACAAAGAAATAAATTCAAAATAAATGTAAAAAATTCAATAAATCAAATGAATTGGATGAAGATGAAATTGATATAATATCTTAATACCTCAAAATATAATATTGAATATAATATATGATATGAATTAAAAATTTTCACATTGTATATATTAATAATATATAATTATATTATAATTATATACCGAATAACAATATATTAATGAATATATAATTATGATATAGTAATTCATGACATGATTTATTAAATAAATCAATAAATCCCAATGTAAATAAATTATAATTCCATCATCTTTCTTTTATTTCAGGTAAGTGTCTTAAATCATCCATATGCAGTTGCCTATTGTGCCGTGAGTTTTTCTGCATTAAAATTCATCCTTATAGAATATAAAACTCCGAAACAGCTCGAAAATTGTGTGCAAAAAAAATAATTCACCGCGTAAATCGTCTGAAATCGGATTTTCGATCGAGAAACAATATAAATTTCGCTACGAATGAAATAATAACAAAAATCACCACAAGTGCAACAATAGTACATATTTCTCGACGAATGCAGGAGCTTTTTTACGAACTAAAGTTTGCAAAATGAGCCGAAGGCGAGTTATGCGATACCATTCGTTAAAAAAATCTTTTTGTACAAGTTTGGGACTATATTTTTTCCCACGAGTGCAGAAAAGTGCAAGTTTTCATAAATCGGGCCTTGGAAAAAATCGCATTTTCTTCACGAGTGAGGAAATGGTATATTTCTCAACGAGTGCAGAAGGAGCTATTTTATGAATGTGAGGTTTGCAAAACTCGCTTTCGGCCCTCTTGCAAACCTCACATTCGTCAAAAAAGCCCTTCTGCACAAGTTAAGGACTATATTTTTCCCAACAACGTGAAGAAAATTCGATTTTTGACGTTTTGAGTCGTAGAGAAAATCGCATTTTCTCCACTATTTTCCAGTATGTTCCGTGTCATCTTAAAGACTGCCTTGATGTGTATTCCCCGTGACGAATCGTGGGCTCAATGAAAGCAAGAAGAAAATGAGAGGCCTCTTTATGTGCCTTTGCATTAGCATAAAGGTGAGACGTCCCAAAGTAGGGCCAATCTCCTGACATTGCTGCAGTTACGGCCCTTTGTTTATGAAGTCACGTCTGCTAGGGTCATCCGGTTTTCATCCTCAGACCCCGCGAAATCTCGAGACGCTTCCCCCCTTTTTTTATTTCACTGGAATCTTCAAGAACCTTTTGCATATTTATTCCCGAACAAGTGGCGGATTTCGTGAGATTCAAACGGGGACTTGACCCAGAAAATTTTACAATCTTAAAATTTTTCTTGCGGGGAATTTGCATTGTTTCCGATTGAGGGATGAAAATCACGGGAAAAAGTTTATTAGATATCGAATTGTGCAACTAGATATCAATATTACGAAGTTTTGGACAGACAAATTGCCACATTTTTTTAACAACATGGGATAAGTGTGTATTTTTCCATTAATTTCCACTAGTTGCGGAATGTGCTGTTTTTACCCTCGTGATGATTTTCATTATTATCACACTAGTAGCGAAATTGGCTATTCACGTATTTCCCTGTAGAATCGTGTATAACTCGATTTACGGATACGGACTAAACTGATCAATAAAAAAAATGCTAGGGCGTAGTAGCACGATTTCACAGCGACGCCGTCGCTTTTCATCCCTTCTAAAATGTCTCACCGGAAAAGTCCGTTGCTATTTTCCGTCTAATTTCCGCGCAGACAGACAGGGCCATTCGAGAGATTTTTCGCTCGCGTCTTTTGTCTTCGCGCGATGCGAAAAGAGGAAGAAAAAAGCGTCGGGCGTCGCGGCGCAGACGCGAGACGTACGCGCAGTTGCGTTTCCCTTTAACGATTCCGTCTCATTCACAAGACACTCACACCACAACTTGAGGGGTAAATGTCCCGGAAATCGACGTGAGAATTTCGAATTTTCGAGAAAATAGAGGTTGGTTAGGTTAGGTTAGGTTAGGTATGTGGGAGGCATGATTTAAATTATTATGCGATTCGTATTGCAAAAAACAATAATGGTGGTCAGAAAACAGTCAGTGTGTGTATACTAATTTTGGCTTCTGGTAAAATTTTCCAGTGCCGGGATTCGAATCCAGGACGTCAGTTTTTACCTACTGCATTTTAATCCACTCGGCTACCATCTGCCGTCTCTTCCCTAACGCTTCTTTCCCTTTTTTAATGTCAAATCTTCGCGGTTTTTCTTAAAATTGCGTTCTTTCAAATAATTTTGTCACTGCGAAACTCAACAAATATTGAAAATGATTTCTATTTTGACTCAGAAAAGTTTTTCTCTTCGTGTTAAATTACGAAGAAACTGGGCAGTTCAAATTGTGATGGTTTTAAAGACTATAAATCGAATATAAAAAATCGACATTATTGTTCGTCGCCATTCTTGAACAAAGCCTTAGACTATTTTCCCAGCCGAGGTAAATCACATTTTCGCTGCAATTTCATTCACGTCATCGATGCTTCAGGGCTCATCGCGGAATTAAGAAACAATTTTAAAAGCTGTCGACACGCTTGTTGAGACGGCTATTGAAAATTGAGATCGCCATTCACGATGGAAACCAGCGTTAATCGCGAATGATTGATTCCGAGACGTCGTAATGAAGCAGAATGAAATCGAAAGTGGACATCTGTTAAATGTCGTCGACCCTGTTCGACGTGGAAATGATAATTCATTTTCTGGTTCGGTATAGTTTTCGAATTTTCAAAACGATGAAGATATCTCAACATTCGGTTTTAATTCGAAAAAAGGTACACGTGAAGCTCGAAATTATTCCTTTCACAAGAATTTATTGAATAGGTTGATCCGTCACGGTCCGCCCGAGCAAGGACCCGAGTCTGGGAAATCAGGAACGGTTTATTATACAATCGTACAATTTGGAGCCAGTCGAGTCGAGTTTTACGACTGTTTTACGACGTTTTGTCCGATAGTATTCAAGGTGGGACAAGTTAGGAGGTTTGAGTGTATTTTTACAGTCTTTTGGTCGATGCATTTCTGGTTTCATTTTTTCGTTATGGTCCGCCCAAACGAGGACCCCAGTCTGGGAAACCAGAAACGATTTAGTATAACATTCGTAAAATTTGGAGCCAGTCAAGTCGAGTTTTACGACTGTTTTAAACAATGTTACACATATGTGTGTTATACAATGTTTTGTCCGATAATATTCAATGTGGGACAAGTTAGGGAGTTTGAGTGTATTTTCACAGTTCTTCAGTTCATTATTTATAATTTTTCTTTTTCGTCACGGTCCGCCCAAGAAAATACCCGAGTCTGGGAAATCAGGAACGGTTTAGTATAACAGTCGTAAAATTTGGAGTCGAGTTTGACGACTGTTTCACGATGTTTTCTCTGATAGCTAGTATTCAAGGTGAGACAAGTGAGGGGTCTTGGGTGTATTTTTACAGTTTTCTGGTCGATGTATTCCTAATTTCTTCTTCGTCACGGTCTGCCCGAGCGAGGACCCGAATCTGGGAAACCAGGAACGATGTAGTATAACAGTTGTAGAATTTGGAGCGAGTCGAGTTGAGTTTTACGACTGTTTCACGATGTTTGGTCTGATAGTATTCAAGGTCGGACAAGTTAAGGAGTTTGAGTGTATCTTTACAGTTCTTTAGTTGATTATTTCTAATTTTTCTTTTTCGTCACGATCCGCCCGAGCGAGGACCGAATCTGGGAAACCAGGAACGTTGTGAGTGTAATAGTTGTAAAATTTGTAGCAATTCAAGTCGAGTTTTACGACTATTTTATGATGTTTTTTCCGATAGTATTAAAGATAGGAAAAGTTGGGGGTTTTGAGTGTATTTTTAGTTTTCTGGTCGATGTATGTATTTTTAATTTCATTCTTTCGACACGGTTCGCCCGAGCTAAGACCCGAGTCTGGAAAATCAGGAACGATCTAGTATAACAGTCGTAAAACTTGGAGCCAGTCAGTTCGAGTTTTACTACTGTTTTGCGATGTTTGTCCGATAGTATTCAAGATGAGACAAGTCATGAGTTTTAAGTGTATTTTTACAGTTTTTTGGTTAATTCATCGTTGATTTTCTTCTTGGGATGGTGCATTCTTGTGATTTTTGAATTTCAGAATTTTTGTTTCTGAAATTGGCGTATATGAAAAGTTGAAATCAGAAAAATTCTTGGTTACAAAACTGGGTTTGATCGCGATTCCGCGCGAAAAAATGGCGTGTCGGCGACGTGCCCACGCGGTATTTTATGGGTTAGTTGCGCCCACGTGCGAATGCTTTCTTTGGGTTAGGAAACCCAAGACATATACTCGTTTCGTTGCGTGACAACGCGTTATCAGGCGCGCTAAAGGGGCGCCTCAAATCGCCCTTTCACCTCAGCTGCTCATTTGAATTTCCATTGTAGCATTTTTGTGACACATGATGTTGTAAAAGAGAAACTAATTAGGCCACGATGTTCTGCGTGTCACAAGGACATCAAAAAAGTGGTAAAAAAACATGACGGTTTGAGCGAATAATTCAAAACGACAGAAAATCTTCGGTATTTTGCATTCACATTCGTTTCTCGTTTTTAATGTTCGAAAGTATAACGTAAAAATATGGATATAGATGATGTTGCGTAAGAATCAGGTCTATATATTATTGCGTTAAAATTATGTATTCGAAAATTGAGTTGAGATTGTTTCCAAATTGGGTTTAAAATGCATTGTAGTTGAAGATTGTACCAAAATTGCGTTTAAATCCATTCCAGAGAGTTGAAATACATGACGATTTCAGAGGACATTAAAAGATGAGCAAATATATTTTTCAATACAAAGATTTTCGGAAATCCTGATCCAAATTAATTTAATATTTTCGAAGTCTGAAATTCCGAAATATTGCCTAGAAATTGTGTTTGAATAGCATCAAAATTGCTTTTCAATTACGTAAAATATAAAAAAAAAAAATCCTCCAAAGCTCAATACTACTACAACTATCACGAAAAATTCGTAAAAATGACGAAAATTACAATAAAACTGTAATTTAACCCCTGCGAGGATAGTTAAGAGCAAAATGCGCGTACGCATTGAAAAGCAATAATTTTCATGCTCGATTCAAGTTCCACTTCGACGCTAATTAACGTCGTTTCCATACTCGAAACGCGGTCCTCCGAACCCCTCTGAAAAGCATATTGACGAACGTTCTCTAGGATCTTGTCGTGCTTGATATTGCAGTTTTACTCCACTCTGAAATATACGGGATTAGCTTTGGCGAAACCCTCCCCGAAGGCACCCCAGATATGTATTTTCTACGTCAAATACGCGCTGATGCGAATTTATCCACGAGTTTACTCCACTCTTATCTTGAATAACGTTCGAAATTTCCGTAAATTTGACTGTTGGAGGCCGAAAAAGTGTTCTCATTTTTGTTTTTTAAGGGATGCTATAGAGCGTTAGAAATAATCGAAAAATCAATTTTTGAGTAGTTGAAAAAAAAAAATTCCATGAGAAGTTGAGGTACGCAGTGTCTGAGTGGTATAAAATGCAGTCGAAATACCTAAAGGTTCTGAGTTCGAATCCTGGCACCGAAATTCTTCCCGTAGTTTTTTTTGCTGTGTGAAAATTTTAAATGCAGTCTTATAAGCTGTTAATAAATGTTTATGATGTTTATTTTCGCAGTTTATGAAATTTGACGATATCGTATACATGGAGATCATGGCAAGTGCTACAAATATAAAATTAAAGTGTAAGTGTGAACACCTTTAGGAGGGTGTCTGTTCACGATGTTTGCACTTGTTTTCGATGTACTTAATTTCGAAATTATATGATGTGAAAGCACGTATGAAAGTAAGAAAGCAAGTTGGGATCACACGTGTGACGACTATTGATTGCACGAGAGCGACACAGAGTAGGGACGTTAAAACGAAGGGTGCGATATAAATGCATTGTCGCCCTTCGTCTGTGAAGGCTCGTTCCCTCGCGCAGAAAACGTGTTTCAAGACTTCGCGGCTCATTAAATATTGATTCAAGTTGAGCATAATGTGATGGAATTTCAAATTTTTTATATCAAGGAAAATTGGTTTTATGGGATACAATTTTTTTTTTGTAGAGGCAAGTCAAATTTCGAATATATTTCAGCAATAATATGGTAAATGGGAGGAATTTGAATGTTCAAAGTCATAACTTTGTTTTCGTTCGAATTTCGGAAGTGTTTAGTAAACTTGTCGGATTCCCGATTTTTTAACAGTGAAAATGAAATTTCTGGATGATGGAATCTCATTGGAAGTTCAAAGAATTTCAAATAATAGAAATTCTCATTTTAAAGATTTCGAATTCGAAATAACGTTGAAAATAAAGTATAAGCCATAATTCAACAATTAACTAATAATTACCATTTTTGGAATTTTGGATTTATTCGGTATTTAAGATGATTTTTTTAATACACTAAATCAGGAATTAATTCAAGAACTTTCGAAATTTATTCTTAAAATCTTCGGAATTTTCACACCAATGTGAAAAGTTCTAATTTTAATATACACATAAATTAGTTAAGTATCTATTTATATGAATCTATTTAGTGATTTGAATAATTTTTCTATCACAAAAATTCAGGAATGAATTTTAATGTACACTTAAAATTCTCGAAATCATTATTCCAATACCAACATTAAAAATTTCGGTGTTCACATGAATCAGTCTCAAAATCGTTTGATTCCATTTAAAAATCAACAGTTCGTAAATGACAAAAAATCCGATTTTTGAAATTTTAAGCCCATTTGGTAATTTAAAACATTTTTGAGTCATGAAAATTTACCAATAAATTCAAAAACTCTTGGAATTCATCCTTAAAATTGTTACAATTTTACAATTTTCACATAAAAATTCTTAATTACAGGATTCACGTGAATAAATTCCAAAATAGTTTGATCTCATTCAAAAATTAATCATCCAAAAATGATGAAAAACCACAATTTCCGAAATTACGAGTTTATTTCGTAATTATTAAAATTGTTCAGAAAACGAAAAATAACCAATGCATGTGAGAAACTCTGGAATTAATTTCCAAAAATTTAAAGCGTATAAATAACATTCCGAAACAAAAAATTTGAAACTTCGGAATTCCCATGTCTTAATTTTAAAAATTGTTGGATTCGAAAAATTCTTGGTAATAATATTAGAGCAATGATAAAAAAATTCAAAATTCGAGTATCGCGAAAAATCACAATTTTCTGAATTTTGGAACTGTGAAAATTAACAAATGAATTTGAAAACTTCGTAAGGACATTTCCAAAATTTATATGTTCACACTCCATAAACAAAAATATTTCAAACTTCAGTATTAACAAGTCTCAATCATGAATGATTTCTCGAAATCTAAATTATGTTAAAAATATAATGAATTTCGTTATCAAACTACCAAAAATCCAAAAATGACAGTAAACCACAATTTCAACAATTTCGAATCGACCTTATCATTCGAAGAAAAATTCAGTTACGAAAATTAATAAATTTGTTCCACAAACACTGCAATTAACTTTTCAAAACAAACGAAAAAGAAAATTCCAAGCTTTGAATTCTACGTGCCTTAAGATAATGATCTTTCGAATTCGAAATTTTGTGAAAAATCGAATGAAAATTAAGACTTATAAATCAGTAATTCCAAAATGTTCGATTCGACGCGCCTGGGGAACGGCAAAACGCGCGCGCGTCGCGTACGAACGGTCACCGTTCTGTAGGCGCCGCGATAAGGAAACATACGTAATAATGCCGCGTTAAAAAACGAAGGTAGCGGCTCTCGGTATTGAACTTTCCTCGATTGCTTTGTATTCAGGACGCCGGCGGTCCCACTGACATTGGCCTTTTTCCATACTTTTCTGCGCACGCGACCGCCCTTTTTGGCGCCGATTCAAATTACATAAAACGTGCTTCACCCGGATTATCGGATTCGCCAAAGATTCGGGTTACATCGATGCCCCGATTCGATTGAAAATTGAAAAAACTTGGCAAATTTATTAAATTCTGAAAGTTTTGACCATTTTGAAATTTTTGAATTGTATGTGTAAATTTTCGATTATTCTGAAAATTTGGAAATTCCGAAACACTCGTGAACATTCAAAATTTGGAGATTGAACAAATTTGGAAATTCTGAAGTTTTTGGATATTTTGGAATGATAAAATATTCTGGAATTGTGTTAATTACGAAAATTCCCAGCATTATGTTATTTCGGATCTTATAAACATTTCGAGAAATTGTATTAATTCGAAAATTCCGAAATACTTGTGAATCTTCCGAAATTCGGACATTTGGAAACTTCTGAAGATTCTGTGAATTTTGAAATTATTCAACATTCCGAAAAATTCTGTAATTTGGTAATTTTGCGCATTTTGACCATTTCAGAAATTCTAAAATTTTTAAATACTTGTGACAATTCAAAAATTTTAACAATGAATAATTTCAAATATTGTAATGATTTTGGAAATTTTTGAATTATGAAACTGTCTAAAATTGTGTAAATTATAGAAATTTTCAAATTTGAAAAATTTCGAATGTTCCGAACAATTCGGAAAATCTGTTTATTTCAAGATTCCGAAATACTTGTGAATATTAAAAAAAACGGACATTCGAAAAATTTTGAAGATCCTGTAAATTTGGAAGTTATTTAACATTTCGAAAAGTTCTAGAATTTTGGACATTTTCACTATATCAGACATTTTGAATTTGTCGGAAAATTTTAAAAATTCTGAAAATTTAATTAGCCTGAAATACTTGTTAATATTTCAAAATTCGGACATTGAAAAATTTCGAATATTCTGAAGGTTTCGAAAATTTTGGAATCCTCATAAAACATCCCAAAAATCGTGTAAATCTCGAAAAGTTCCAACATAAAAAAATGTTGCATATTATGAAAATTCCGGAACATTTTCATAATAATTATTATTATTTATAAGTATTACGGAATTGAAAATTTATTTTTAAATTCCATAATACTTATAAATATTCGAAAATTCGGACATTTGGAAAGTTTTTGAGATTCTGTTAACTTCAGAATTATTCAAAATTTCGGAAAGTTCTAGGATTCTGGAAATTTTTATAATTCCTGAATGTTTTTGGAAATTTTCAAACATTCTAAAAATTTCAGAATTCAAACACTTGTGAATATTCATAAATTAAGATATTTAAAAAATCCCACAATATTATAAATAGAACATCCAATTTTTTTCGATTTTTCGTTATATTTCTGTCTCTCTTTGTATTGAAAATTAGAATTCCATAAATGAAATATTTCATTATTCTGTTTCTACATCGTTTTTTTTAAACTTCATGAATTTTATGTGTTTCAAATCATAATCTAATTATATGTACTTTGATGAATTTCAGTTACGAACTCTATAAATTTTTACGTAACATGTTGTATTTTCATTTCTGAACTTTTCCAATTTAATCATTCTTCGATTATCGAATTTTCCGATATCTTTTCTTATTTTTAGATTGTCCAATTCACGAGCAAAAATTACAAAACTGAGAATACTGCTCGTTTTTCTTGTATCTCGTTTATTTGCGATCAAAAAATATCGCGGGGCGTTCCGATTCGATAACCACTCTTCACGTGTCAATTCCTCGACAAAATACGTGTAACCTGAATGACAATGTGCAGACGGCAGATATAGAATTGAAAGCAATCTCTTCGAAACTGACGCCCCCGAAACAAGAACTATATAACTATATAACACAGCGAACATAACACATATACATTTTAAATGTGTATTGGAGGCAATTTATCACAAATTAGTTACGGTAGTAATTCATCTATCACATATTAAAAAAAAACAGCAACAACGGGTTATGTGCCAGCTTAAGACTTGAGCTAGCACACACTATTAAAAACTAGATATTTCCAACTCAATTTGATGAGTAATAATAAGTTTCAATTTGTGATGTATCAAACTGTAGACAACATTGAATATTTTTATGAAAAAATGAGTTATGTGCTAGCTTAAGATTTACGCTAACACATATTCATTCCCCACCAGATAGGTTATAGTGAATGATGAACTACAATTTGGTACACACTGGACAATATGGAAAAATCAATAATATTATCGAAAAAATGACCTATCACTAGTCAGACCGGTGCTTGCCAGCATATAATTTGTGCATAATCTATAAAGCTTTTGAGGCTCGTTTTTTTCTTCCGTTTTAGAAGGAAACAATTAGTCACGATTAGGTACGATTTGTAATTTGCAAGTAGGAGTAAACGTGACTAGAGTCACAAGAGTCACGCGTCCAGGTGACTTCAAGGATAATTCATAAAATATTAAAATGATCATTAAAATTGATGGAACTAGAGGTGGAATAGATAATATGCTGAAGGTGTAACAGTTTCCTGACTATTTTAATTTTTTTATTATTTCGAAACACCAGAATACCAACGAAGCTCATAAATTTTCTAATACAAATTCCGAAAAAACTCAAAGATTCTACATTATAGGGAAATTTTATTAGGTCACTTCAAAAAGGGGAAATTTTTCAATTTTATGCACTCTCTTCATAAAGAATGAAAATCCCATAAAAAGTACGAAAATCCCATCATTCACAGCGGTAGTTCCCTAAAGTGAGAACTTTTTCAATTTTTTTTTTGTCTTAATAATTTAGAAAAAAATTGAGTCTTCACCTCATGGAAAAATTTTTTCGCGATCGAAAATTCCCAAATGTCCATCAGAATTCTATAAATCTCAGAATCACTATGAACACACAAAAATTACCATCGAAACGTGTAAATTCCCCGACGAAACAGTCCAAACGATTGCCTGCAGACAGCAGATATACCCAGAATTGAAAGCAATCTCTCCCAAACTGACGCTCCGAAACAACCCCCAATTCCCCATTGTCCCGAGCGAATGTCCTTATCGGAACGTTTCCGATTACCTCGCGAAACGCGAATATCTCGCTCTGATAAACGCGCTCCACGCTGTCTTACACATAAGAACATCGATTTTTCTAATGCATTATTCAACGTGCAAACTTAATAAAGTTTGGCCAATTAACGCGCTCGCTGGTGCAAAAACGGGCGAAACTCGCGACAATTGCGCCAATTTTCCATTGAGAAAAGTTCGCTTATTAATGTCGAGTGTCGGAAGGTATATAGCTTTTTTTTTTTTTTTTTTTCTCGAAATTGGAAAAAACTCCCCTGCAAATTCGCTGTATTTCCCGGCGGTCGTTTTTCTCGATTGCATTAATTATTTGAAGCGAATGCGTCACCCTGTTTCGGCCATTTGTCCTAGGGGGAGACCCCACGCACTTATGGAGTAAACGCGTGCACCTCTGTTTTTGAGGGTGTTTCACGAGCGAACCCATGGTGGTTTTATTGATCCGCCGAGTTCGACGTCGACTTACCCTTACGGAGAAATATTTTATTTCATTGAATGTTGCTTTCACGAGGAATTTTTAATGAAATCGATGTCAAAGTACGTTTGTTTTTTTATACAGCGAGAATTTTTTTTTAACGTATGTAGTTGTGGTAATTATTTATTTTAAAACTAGTACTTTACTTGTGATTTTTATAATTTTGTAAAAGTTGGAAAATTTCAGAATTTCGACGTGATCGAATATTTGGAGACTTTTAACAGGGCCAAGGATTTTGGAAATTTTCTGGAGTTTTTTTTATTTCGAGTGTTCTGAAAATGTTGATTATTCTATGAAATTTCTGAAATAACCGGAATTGAGCAAATTGAGAATTTTTAAAATTGACGAGGTTTTGAAAATTATTGAAAATTCTGTTTATCAAAAAATTCAGTAGTTTTAAGACTCCCGAAAATTTCGTGAATATTGAGAATTTTGAGAATTTTGAAGAAATATTTGAAACATTTTTATGAACATGAAAATAACGAGAATTGTGAAACATTTTTTAATTCTAAGGTTTCGGAGATGTCGACAATTTTTCGAATTTTGATTATTTTACAAGTTAAAAAAATTTTTCGAATTTTGACATATTCGAAAATACAGAGAATTTCAACAGTGCCAAGAGATTTTAAAATTTTAAGAAATTTTGTAAATTTCTCTAATTTTCAGTGTTCGGAAAATGTTGATTATTTCATGAAATTCTTGAAATAACAAGAATTGAGAAAATTGAGAATTTTGACGAATTCCGAGGTCCCAGAAATTATTGAAAATTCTGTTGATTTAGAAATTTAGTAGTTTTAAGACGCCCGAAAATTTCGTAAATCTTGAGAATTTCGAAAATTTCGAGGGAACATTCGAAACATTTTTACAATCATTAAAATAACGAGAATGGTAAAAAATTTGAAACTTCTAAGATGTTTCAAATGTTGGAAACTTTTAGAATTTTTATAATTTTGAAAGTTTTAAATAGTCTTAGAATTCTGACATATTCGGAAATGTCGCGAATTTCAACAATGCCGCAAAAATTTTGAAAATTTTCAGAAATGTCGTAAATTTCTATCAATTCACAGTGTTCCGATAATGTTGATTATTTTATGAAATTCCTGAAATAACAATAATTGGAGAAATAAAGAATTTCGACGAATTCCGAGATTTCAAAAATTATTTACATTCTGTCAATTGGGAAATTGAGTTGTTTTCAAGACTCCCGAAAATTTCGTGAATCTTAAGAATGTCAAAAATTTCTGAGAACAGTAATATTTCAAAAATTCTGAGGATTTTGAAGAATTTGAAAATTTCGAGGAACTTGAAAATATCAAAAACGGCGAAAGTTTAAAACATTTCTACGAACATGGAAATAACGAAAATTTAATAATAATTTAAGAATTTTGAAAACTCTAAAGTATTGCAAATGTTCAAAATGTTGATGATTTTATGAATTTTGAAAGTTTTAAACATTTTCAGAATGTTAATATATTCGAAAATTTGAAGAATTTCAGCAGTGATAAGAATTTCGACAATTCTAAAAATTTCGTGAATTGATTTCAATTTTGAGTGTTCCAAAAATGTTGATTGTAACATCAAATTCATGTAATAACAAAAATTAAGAAAATTAAGAAGGTTGGAAATTTGCGAGATTTCGAAAATTATTGTTAATTCTGTCAGTTTGGAAATTTTGTAGTTTCGAGGCTTCCGGAAATACCTGAAATCTTGAAAATTTTGAAAGTGTCAGGGAACATTAATTATTGCAAAATTCGGAGGACCTCGAAAAATTTGAAAATTGCGAAAATCGAAACATTTTCTCGTAGTTGAAAATAACGAAAATAGCAAAAATCGCGAACATGTCAAAGTTTTCGAAAGTGTCAAAAATTTTGATAATTTTGATAATTCGGACAATTTTAATAGTTTTCACAATTTTTAGAATTTCGACCTATTCGAAAAATTTAAGGATTTCTGAAATCACGAATTTTTTGTAAGTTTTGTTACATAAATTTTTTTTAGTGTAATATCAAAATTTTTAGAACTAACTAGAAATATTTCAAATATTTTTTTTCTAATGATTGATTTGTTTCATTAAGAAAAATGGCGATTTAAGTCCTCACTAACAACTCAAATCCTCGTTGAACAAATTTTGCAAGTAACATAACGTTTTTCACTTTTCGAACTATTCAAAGTAACTCCGAGATTCAATTAAATATTGCGGGTAACCTTTTTTATCTCGTGTAATGAAGATTCACAAATTTCCATCATGTCGCGAGGTTTTCAAACAAAAAAGTCTTTGCGAACGCGATAAGATAAAATCGTTGATTTGTAAACAAAGCGGGGCGAACGCGATCAGTTTCATCGGTTTCACCGAGCGATATAATATGCTGATTCTGACGCCTCACGAGCGAGCTAAATGTGTTTCCTCGACTTTTTTCACAACGTCTTCGACATGTGTCTTTTGCCGATTTTCCATCGACGGGTGCATAGAAGGTACACGCGAAAAAGTGATTTCTGATGGCTGGGAAATGTATTCTAGTTTTTTGTAGTCTTATTGTATTCAGAGAAGAATTTCGGATTATTATTCTCTTCGTTTGCTCGGTTTCATTTTGATGAATCTGTATAGAAGTAGCTCGAATTTTAAGGGACCATAAAGAAGGAAATGTTTCATAAAATAAAGGGTCGGCGGTCAAAACCGGCTATGTAGCAATTCGCATAAGGCTCATTATCTAATGAAATTTTATGAGAATATAAGCCTGATGGTAATTGCTACATAGCCGGTTTTGACCGCCGACCCTCATTTAATATAAAAGTTAGTCAAATATCAACGAAAGGAACCAATCTAGTTCTGTGAAACAAAATCATTTTTAAGTGTTTCAGGGTCGAGTAATCAGGTTAATTTCGCAAATAAAGTACAGAAATATCTGACAAACTCAAGTAGATCCGAATATAATAACATGTATTCTCAGAACGTAATAATGATGAATCACAAACAAATGTTCCGATAAGTAGTATTTCATCTCCATCAACTCGAAACACTTCGATGAAGTTATGGAACCAAAATTATGTTCGAAATTCTCCAGAAGTTCCACTCTCAAGCCTTTCTACCTCATTAACGATCATATAACTTCTTAACCTTGTCGCCTTCTATTTTATCCAAAAATTGCTTGAGTTTGGATTCCGTGAAGTTACCCTTCAGATTTTTACGAACAAACGTCTTGAATCTATCCACCGCGTGGGAAGGGACATAACCTCTACCAGCAGGATCCGGGTGTGTTAGGTCTTTTATGCTTCCGCCAGAAATTCAAAAAAAAAGCTTCACTTTTTTGGGTAGCTCATGTCCGACCACCAGAAGGAACTGGAATAGTAATCTATGACGTCCATTTCCAGTATCAAAAACTTATACGCTGGTACTCCGCCTGGTCCTCCTTTGCCATCAGTACCTTTTTTTCCTAGAGAAAGAACGTTAGCAGTTAATTTTCATAATAAGTACACTCTTTTCTTTATCTAGCTCATCACTAACCGTCAGCGTAGCTGAGTTTAAGATTAGATTTTCGGTCCAATTCGATCATGTCTATTTTTCCATGTTTGCTTCCGATTCCCTCCGAACCACCCTCACCGCCATTGCCACCATTCGTCCCTGGAATCTGCCCCCTCTTCCAAAATACTGCAACAAAATTTTTTCCAACACATTACATCGATTCCAACCTCTGGAGTGTCTTGTTCACCTCCAGGATACTTGCTGGAATGGTAATACGTGTTGTTTTCAGTCCCCTCCTCGAACTCTCTTTTAAATTCGAAGCCGCGATATTTTATACTAATTCCCGATTCACGTAAACAACTTACGAACTCATCAATGTGTTCGAAATCGTGTTCTGGTTTTTATCCTCTTTTGCCTGGAAGACCTGCAAATGTCAATAACGAATCGTGTTTGGATATTCTTACTTTATTTTTGAAATATGCGTTCAAAATTAACCTCTCCCTCCATCCTGTCCTGGTCCCCTGTCTCCACCTTCCGAAGTGATCGTTATACTCGATCCATTGTAGAATAATTCGCCGATGCCCAAAAATTTGCCACCTGCTTTTCCGGAATTTCCCGCTCTCCCATCCTTCCCTTTTGTTCGTTGTTCTGTACTCTCCAGAGCATTTTTAGCGTTGTCTTTCGGAACTAGGTCGATATTTTTCCATTTATCTTCGAATACTCCTTGACCTTTCAGTTTTATTTCCTGTTTTCCAACAACGAACCACACCGGGGATATGATCGTGATTTGGAATTCTCTGCCAATTTTTTCAATCGAGCTATCGATTATTACAGAATTCAAGGCGAATATCTCGATGAACTGAGCTGTTGGCCAGCAAGTCTTGTCACTGGTTACATCATTGTTCGAATAATGCTGCCTGTAACTGTCATGTTTTTCGAGTCAACTTCACATGAGATCGACGTTTTCGGGATGATCAAATTCGCCAAAACTCTCAATAAGGCTTTCTTTCGTTCAGCATTCAAAGACACATTTCCGATGCCACTCAAAGCAGTGTTACTGTTCTGCGCGTATTCCGAAAGCTCCCCTAAACCGATTTCCTCGACTCGATCCACAGATTCAGAGTTTACTAGAAGTTTGATTAGCAATTTTTTTTCCCTCCGTGTGTTTTACGTTGCGTGGTAGTGAAATCTTCGTAAACGCTGATCAAGTAACCATACCATGATGCGGCTTCCTTGAACTGTTCCGAGGTTTTTTCCAATCTTGACTGGGCCTTTTGCAGGAAGATAGTGGCTTCAGGGCTGGCTTTCAACTCGAGCTCGATTTGTTTAATCATGTCATCCGGCGCTGCTAATTTATTTGGCAAAACGCTGAAATGCAGGTCTTCAAGAGCACATAGAAGTGATTGCGGATTTAAAATGTCGACCTTGGAGAGTGCCCGATGAGCGACCGACAATTCTTCATGCAATACGTACAGATCTGTTGTGTACAGTTCGATTGCCACGTGATGATGTGCTTCTAGGACCTGGCTCATGGCCTCGATCACAAGGAATACTTTGTCTTCTGCAGAATCCTTCACCGACTTGTTGATATAATGTTCGTGTCGTCGTTTAATATAGTCCTTCATTTCTTTCACTTTTCGCGAATATACAGAGGGGGTGACCATTGTAATATTTTCCACTTCCAGTAAAAATTGTATGTTCTCGACGTGTTTTCGCAATTCTTCAATCGACGAGTCATTCAGTATTCCACTTGTGACCCTGATGAGATCATTCGTAAAGGCCAGTGGGCTTGATGACGATATATCACTCATATTCGTGTTAGTCTGTGCCGTTGTGTCTTCCAAATGTGTGAAATTCGAGTCCGCTTGGAAAACTTGCTCGTAGTAACTCTTCACTTCTTCGCATATCCTTACCACGGCACCGAGAACATTCTCTTGGAGCAATTTGGTGATCACCTCGTTCATGTACACCGCTGATTTCTTATCGATTGCGTAACCAAATCCTATCTTCTCGTTTCTCTTCTTGTATGAGTTCCATTTCTTCGAAGGGACCAGCTTTTGCACGCACGTGGAAAATGCCCAGTCTCATGTACTCGTTTCCTTCTTTCAACAAGAATGTGTTCAGAAGTTTTTTCTCTGAGTTCAGCCGATGTTGTTTCTTTGATACACCTTTCCTGTCGTTTGCGGTTGTTAAATCCTTCACTTGTTTAAGGTAAGCCTCGGCATTCCGCATCATCGAAGTATCGTCTGAAAGTATTTTCTTTCGCCTTCTCCTACGTAGATGTTGGGGACCTTAGTGACGACCCTGGCTATCCCACTTTTATAACTGTCGATGTTCTTCAGCAGTTTCACTATCTTCTCGATGAAATCGGGGAACTCGTTCCGTGTCCCTCCTAGTTTCATCCACGACTCATTGACGGCGAGCAACAGTTTGAACGAATTCGCCCTTGTCAACAGCTTGTTCGGGAGATAAGCGATTGATATGTCGTGATCTTCCGATCTTGCATTTTTGAACCCAGGACAGTCGTAGAACGTTGCGTTGTAGTCCTGTCCTCGGTAGACAAACCGTTCGGGAATGCGGGTGTGGGATTTCGAGGTTAACGTGCTGATTTTGTTTCTTTGATCGTGAATGAAATACGTGTCGCAATTGTCGTAGCTTTCTTTTGATTCCAAGGCGGCGCCAGTCAGCAGCAATGTCAGAATACTTTTACCGCAACCCGTGTCACCGAGAACTATCATGACGTCTTCTTGACTCGGTTCGAATGTGTTGCCTTCCGTTTTCCAAAAATAAAAAGATCCTGGCGGCTCAGAAAAAATCGCCAGCCAAAATAATGGCAGGAGAAGTAATTTGATCATCGTTGGAAATGTCCGCGTAGTTTGGGTTTCGACGCGATGATACTGAGAGGGAATGTGATGCTGGTATGTGTGGCAACAATGCTTCCCCTTCTCCTTTTTTTTAACGCTTCGCGAAGTTTCGTAGGTTATTATGAATTTATTGGTAATAGTGTTGAATGGACGATGACGACTGTTGAATTATGTCCTCAATTGGTCAATTCAGGCGTTACAATTGTTTTGTTATTATCGGAACTTGAATAATCGTGAATGTTATTGTTTCAACTGTCGTAATTTTTTTAATAATCCGAAAACTGTTATGACTCATTCAATACGTAATTTTCTGTAGAAAGTCCAAGTCGTTCATTTTCCATTGGGTTCTGAATTTGGAATATCCAATAATCGACGAATTTTATTGACTCACATTTATTCTTGGTTCCCTGGAAGTGAAATGAGCTTTCGTATTTATGGTTTTTTATTTTTGCGGTCTCGGTGGTCCGCCACATGCGTACGAAACGCGCACTTGCCGCATCATAGAGCAGCGGCTTTTTTGTCTAGCCGCAGAAATCTGCCCCAGAAACAGGCCGTTTCTTTTTCATTAGGCTTCCGCGAAACTCAGACGCGCGGTTTCCTCTGGTAAAACGACACCACTTGAAAAGAAAAAAAACAGTCATATACGCATTTGCCAAACGTTTGGTGATTTTTTTCGGGAGTTGATTATGTTTTTGATTATTTCGAGTAATAATAAGCAAATCGAGAGTTTTCAATTGTTAATTTCATTACATCGGATTATAAAATAATCGTAGATAATTTATGGTAACCAGAAATTAAGGGAATGGTAGATATTTAACATTCAAAACGTATGTGTTTTTGGAGAAGTCGACTGTTCATAAATTTATTCCGTATCGTGATGATCCTGCAGTGTTTTTATGCTTAGGTTTTTACGAGGCGGGCGATTGTGTTTTTTCGCGCGTTATGTTGTTCTTTACGTAATTTTTATTTTTTATTTTTATATTGTTTTCACAGTTTTCGTGAGATAAGATTTGGAAGTTGAAAAAAGGAATGAAAATGTACGTGACGATAGAAAAATTCATTACCACATGCTGCGTGGGGTGCTCTTCGATCACCCCAACAATAATACAAATTTTTACAATCATTAATAACATTTTATCTTAGTATGAATAAACCGAATTTCGACTATGAAATCATTTCAAAACGAATAAAAAAAAATGACAACCATTCAATCATCATAAAAGATCCTAAAATACAGAAATAATGCTATCTAAAACTTCGCACATACGAAAAAACTTCATTTTCCCAAAAGACCTACACAAAGTCTCATGAGCGCCGAGAGAAAAAAGTGTTCAATTAAATCTCGCAGTCGGAAATTTATTAAAGGCGTGCGTACGAATTTCCGGAGCTGGTGATTATAAGCGCGCGCGATATTGCGTAATTTTAATCTTCCGTTGAGGGGAAATATAATGCACGATCATTCTGTGGGAAATGTGAAATTACACGTGGAGGGCGAATTGTTTGACAGCAAACATTTGGTGGCGTGCAAAAAGATCGCTAGATAAAAACAAACAATGTCGCATGTGAAATCCAATGATAATAAAATTTTACGAATTTAATTGCAGTGATAATTATGAATGATAACACAGGTTGATAAAAAAATTACAAAATTACAAGTTCAATCAATAATTAGAGCAAATAATTAGATTATTATAATTATCGATGAAAATTATTTTATTCTCATAAGTTTTACGAAATATTTCGGAATTTATTGCGACGGTGAAAATTTAAAAATTTTATATATTTTCAACATTTTTGGCCATTATATACTTCTTTTGAATATAACTACACTTGAAACTCGTTAATTATCTATCTTCGAATAAATAAAGGAGATAAAAATATCGAATCATTGTAATGATTGATGAAAATTATGTTATTCTCGTAAATTTTACGAAGTATTTCGGAATTTTTGGAGACAGTCAAAATTTTTCAGAGTCATACATTTTCAAAATTTTCAGTTATTTTATACTTTTTTTATATAACTACACTTAAAACTCGTTAATTATCCATCCTCGAATGAATAAATGAGATAATTGAATCATTTTAATGATGGATGAAGCTCATTTTACTCTCGTAAATTTTACGAAGTGTTTTGGGATTTTTTGAGATTTTCAAAATATCCCAACATTAAACATTTTTTGTTAGTTCATACTTTTTTCAGTATAACTACACTTAAAACTCGTTAATTGTCCCCCTTCGAATAAATAAAGGAGATACTCAAATCATTTTAATAATTGATGAAAATTATTTTACTCTCGTAAATTTTGCGAAGTATTTCGGAATTTTTCGAGACTGTGAACATTTTTCAATATTATATATTTTCGACATTTTTGGTTATTTTTAACATAATTACACTTGAAACTCGTCAATGATAATTGACGATGAATAATTATTCATCCTCAAATAAATAAAGACAATAATCGAATCATTTTAATGATCGATGAAAATCATTTCATTCCCGTAATTTTTACGAAGCATTTCGGAATTTCTTAAGACAGTACAAATTTTTCAGTTTTATACATTTTTGACATTTCTGGTTATTTTTTACTTTTTTCAACTTAACTACACTTATTTAAACTCGTTAATTGTCCATTCTCGAACGTTCCCAAAAATCATCAAGATAGAAAATCCCAATTTTAGGACTGCCCCGAATCCCAGTAAACTAACGTTCTCGCTCTAGTGGACCGTGATGAATTTAGAATTCCTAAAAAGGGACAAATTTCGAGTTTCACGTATATTCAAAATTTCGCGAGGCGTGGAATTTTCTCGCGCTCGCACATTTCCCTTATTAGCCGTATTTTTCGAGGTCGCTGAACCACGCGCTCGTTGATTTGTACGAGAACGTCCCACTTGTAAAGTCAAGCGCGTGGGACAATCACGTTTTCCCCCTTTTTTTAAATTTCTATCCGTCCTCGCCTTGTTTCACTTTTTTACCCCACGCAACGAGCGAAGCAAGCTCTGACGACGTAAATAAGCATGGATGAAGTTGAATCTGGGACGGAGATGTCGAATTGTGACGGCTTTAAGTGAGAGAATTTAATTTTGATGAGGGCTGTTTTCGGTGACTTATGATTTATGTGAGTTGATGATTTTTGATGAAAATGACGGTGTAAATCACCAGTTATAGGTCAGTAACTGATGAGAAAACCCTTTTTTCTGTTTCAGGTGAGTGTCTCCCATCTTCTTTAATTTTTACCATCATTTTTCGGTGAGTGAACGTCGTAAAATTAACTTTGCAAACATTGTTTAGATGTTTGAAATAATGATGAATATTCAAAAATTTCGTGAAATTGAAAATTGGGCAGTTTCTTTTGAAGCAATCTATCAATATAAAAATTTTAGTCGTCCTCGCCCCAACCAACTGCCGTTGGCAATGATACAACACATCGTGTCCCATAGTCAGCGCTTATCCCAAAACTATCAAATTCTCTGCAAAAATTCCCGACGAAACTTCCTGAGCAATTTCTAAAAAAAATGAGAAATGACGAAGTTATCGACGGTCAAAGTTGACCAATCAGAAAAAAGATCACGACCCCCGTAGTTCACTGACGTTGCCGCAGCGCGCGCTGGCTGTCCAACTTCAAGTATCGATAACTCCGTTAATTTTGAGTTTTAAGGAAAATAACTAAGGAAATTTCGTCTTGGATTTTCACGAGGGATTGACGGTTCCGGTATTTTCCCCTCTTTTAGAGAAAACCCTGAATCCGCCACTGGCGATATAATTGAAATGTAGTCATAATGGAAATGATCTAGCAGAACTCGATCCCGACGACAAAGGAAACGAGCTTCATGGGAAACGTGCCTTGTATGTAAATTCCGCGCTCCCTTTATTATAAACGCGCGGAAGTAGTCGCTGCAGAGGAAGCGAAGTTACGTTATAACGCGATCTTTCGAGAAGTGTGAACGTTTTTATTTTCGCGAGAATCCGCGCCGTATAAGGGTGTCGAGGAAGAAATTTGATTTCTTGGTTTTTTTTCTTTGCAATTTCGCGCATTTTTTACAATTCCGCTGAACTTTAAAATTTACTATTTACTTAAAAACGACGTTTTTCCATAAATAATTCTATTTTTTGAAGATCGTAATGATTTATGGCGTGGGCAGCGTTTGTGCTCTTTACAGGTTACGTTTTACTTCTTTTTGTTATAGTTTCGTCTTCAAATTGTTCTAGAATGTTGAGTAAATTTTAACGATCTTAAACGGATCTGATGTAGTTTAGAGTGGATCTGAATCATCCTGAACGGATTTGGACCATCCTAGACAAATATGAAGTAGTCTGATTCATTTTTTACCAATCTAAAGTAGCTTGTAGTGCATCTGAATCACCCTAAACGGATCTTAGGTAGTCTATAGTGAATCTGAACGATCTTGATCTAATCTGGAACAGTCTATAGTGGGTCTGAATTCTGCTGAACGTATCTGGACCATCTTAGACAAATATCATGTTTTCTGATTCATTCTTTACGAATCCAAAGTAGCTCTTAGTGCATCTGAACATCCCTAATCGAATCTTATGTAGTCTGTAGTGAATCTAAACGATCTTGATCTGTTCTGGAGTAGTCTATAGTGAATATGAACCATTTGGAACCGATCTGAAGTAGTCTAAAATGAATTCAAACCAACCTAGATGGATGTTAAGTATAGTCTACAGTGGATTTAAACGGTCTTAATTGTATGTCAAGTAGTAAACTGTCCACTGGGAGTAGACCATGCTTGATCTGAACGATACTGAAGGAATCTGAAGTAGTTTTTTTTGTCCATAGTGAATGGTAATCATCCCGAATGGATCTGAAGTAGTCTAGAATAGATCTGAACCATTCTGCATGAATCTAAAGTAGTTTATATTAGTATGTATTCGTCTGTAGTGCATTTTAACTATCGTAAATTGAACTAAAGTAGTCCATAATGCATCTGAGCAGTCTTAATTAAATGTAGAATAGTAAATAGTGCATCTGAACAAGTTTAAACAGATCTAAAACAGTCACGATGGATCTGAAGTAGTCCATAGTGCATATTGACAATCCTAATCGAACATCAAGTACTGTATAGTAGATCTGAACGGTCTTGATCCGATCTGAAGTGCTCTATAGTGGATTTGAAGTATCCTGAACGGATCTGAAGTAGTGGGTAGTGGATACAAACCATTCTGAACGGATCTGGAGTAGTCTGAAGTGGATTTGAACCGTTCCAGACGGATATTAAGTAGTCCGTAGTGGAGTTGTACGGTCTCGATGATATTTAGATAAGACTATGGTGAATTTGAAGCAGTCTGAATGGATTCAAAGTTGTATCTCGTGCATAAAAACCATACTTCATCAATCTAAAGTGATGTATAGCGTATCTTAACCATTTTCAATGGATTTTAAGTAGTACGTAGTGAATATTAATGGTCTTAATCGGATTCCAAGTAGTTCATAGTGGATTTAGCCTATTCTAAATCGATCTGGAGTAGTCTATAGTAGATTTTAACTATCTACAAGAAGTCTGAAGTGATCTGTATTAATTTTGAAATATTCCAAACTGATCAGAAGCAGTCCATAGTGCATCTGCACTGATTTGAAGCGAACTAGAGTTAGTTGACTCCTTCTTCTAACAGTACACAAATATTTCGAAGATTCAGTGCAACAGTTACGTATACGTATTTTATGAACAACAAGAAAAGTTTGAAAAATCATCAAACTGACGATTATGTGCTCTCAAAAAATGTCTCACTACATATTTTTAAAAAATTTTAGATTTCTCATTGAAATAATGTCGTGGATTGCAATATCTTCTTTCCCTTTACGACGCGTTTTTCGCGTCTGGACACTCCGAAACGACCAAAACTGCGTTCTATTTCCACGTCGCAAAATCGACGTAAAAAACTGGAGAAGCCCCGCTTTGGAACAGCTGTACCGGTCGTTGACGCAGCGCCAAGTTCAGACGATATTCCGTAGTTGCGTGGGCCCAAATCTAAATCTCCTTCTCGAAATGTTGATTCAAACACGCGGAATTTTCCCTTTCTAAGTGAGCTAAAAATGAGTACTCAGTGCTGCACTTGCTGGATTTATCGTGTTTTCAGATTTTCGTAAGTGTGGAGTTCCCTGAATTTTGGGAATTTGGTTATGATTTTCACAGTTCTCGAAGGTGAACATTCTTTTCTCGCTTATAAATGCTGTGAGATTGAGGTTATTTATTAATTTACTATAAATTGAAAAATGTGGAGAAATCGATATTTTTTCAACGAAGTTATCCATAAAACTCGGAAAAATCACGGTTAGACCGAAATGTACGTAAGCACCCGATAAAACGCAATCGTATCCAATGGACACTCGCACTTATTAGGTATAATTGAAAAAATAGAAAATTTATCCGCGGGGAGAAAGTTTCTTGTCACACGAAATGCCTTTCTCATTTACATATCGCGTGCGTTTCATATTATTATTCGCTGTTCCATTTATTTTGTTTTTCCTTTCACCCTTTTCCTCGACAATTAATCACGCCCGATTAAATCCTATTGTAAATATTCAGTAGGTCGGAAAAGGTTCGCCTCGTTTTTTTCGAAAGAACATTCGATATTTGTTGATTTTTTAATGATTATTCATATTGCGTCAGAGCGCAATATGTCAGCAGATTCTCGGCTTTGAATGCGTTCAACTCGTGTGTCGAGCACACAAATTATTTGCGGTTGGTGCTCGAATTCGTTTGCACTGTCGAATGAGCATCTGGGTGAAATTCGATTTAGAATGAAGGAATTGAAATTTTTGTACAGGGTCAAGCGCGAGTTTTATCTTCAAAATGAATTATAACTTCAATTATGAATCACTTCTATATTTTTCAAGTACGGCAAAAATTAGTGGAGAATTTTCTTTCCCAAGTATCTGAATGAATCTAGTTTTTCGAAAGTCTACGTTGATTTCGACAATTTTGAAAATTTTCTTACCATCATAAGCCTGGAAAAATCGGCTTAAAATGGTACAAGAAAAAATTTTTCGTGGTATAAGAAGCAGGTGAAATCATTTCCGTGCTCGGAAAATAATTGTGAATGTTCGAGATTTGATATTTTGTCGTCAGATGTGTGTTTAGTCGCTTGAAACGTCATTCATGAAAAATATACATCGGCGTCTCTTGTCTCAATGCGCCTTACGTAACGCTGCAAACTCCGATTAGTCGTCGTACCAGCCAGAGACGTCGTTTTGTAGCTGCGAGATAATGCCATTAACGGCAAAAACGCGAATCTACTTTTCCTTCCGAATGATTTCCTTCGCTTGTTTGCATTTGGCCTTATCAAAAATAGATTACCGCGGCGGTTTTTCGCTTTCCTGCTTATTCTGAGTTAAGTAGGAACAGTGGAAGTCGTTTCCGATGTTGATTATTAATTTTGAATACAAATTACGTATTTTAGAGGAAGATAATTAAAAAAGCGCTGTGCTGTTTTTTGATAAGGTTCTTATCTTTTGCAGAAATACGTGAAAAAACCTTATCGGCTTGAAAATTAACAGTTTTCCTATTTTTAAGTTTTTCGATGATAATTGATATTTTTGTTTCGTAATTTGGGGAAATTCGTGAAAGGAAAACTCGCTAAATTCGGATGATTTTTCGAAGTTTTCGAATGTTTTGATATTTTTGGTAAGAGGCATTTTTTTATGTCAAAATTTCTATGATTGCTTTTATTATTTCTGGAAAATATTTGAAAGGTTTTTGACTGGAAAATTTTATTTTCATTTCGAAGAAGCGTGCAGAATTTAGATTTCTATTAAGCTTTTTATGATTTATTGAAAATTTAGGCACTTGAAATTATAAAATTGCGACTCGAAATGCTTGTAAGCTTTTAAGAATTCTGAATAATTTCTGAAAAATCGAATGTATGGTAGAAATTTTGTTAATTTTGAGAAGACCGATAATCTTCAATTTTTTTTTTTTGAATTTTATATAATAACTTTCGAAAATGTTTCAGAATTTTTGGAACTTATTCGAAATTCAGGGATTTTCAGAAACTTGTGTAAATTTTTTTGATATTTTTGACAATATTGAGAATTGTAGGTTTTTCTGAAAAGTAATGATTATTATTTTAATGATTTGTCGAAATTATATTAGAAATTTGAGAGAATTTTGAGCCATTTTTCAAATTTTGTAAGAGTCTTCAGAAATTTACAAAACTCTTCGACAACGTGAAATAATTTCTATTATTTCTCAGGAATTTTACATTATTTCTAAAATCTCTCAAAATTCGCAAATTTCGGTATTTTTAGAAGTTTTTGAAATTGTACCGTGATTTTCAACTATTCAGAAAAATGAGCAAAATTTCTTCGATTTTCCCAATCTATAATTGATTGATTAGTAAAATCGAAGAAATATAATTTTTTGCTCATAATTATACCCAATGAAAACCCACATACTTTGATTCAGAAAAATGTCTGGGGATCGTTCGAATTTCTCAAGAATTTATAAGGATTTCCAGTATTTCTCAGGAATCTGTAAAAATTTTTGGAATTTCTCAAATTTCAGTATTTTTCGTAATTTTCATGATTTATCGATAATTCGTGAAAGTTTCTGAAATTGTCCGAAAATCTTCAGGATTTTCCAATAGCTCACTGTCACATTTTCGAATTTTCACATTTTTTCGAGTATTTGAAGTAATTTACGGAATTCTCCGACAATTTCAATGAATTTTTATAATTTTGCAAAAAGTTCGAAGAACTGTCAGTTTTTTCGAAACTGTTTGAATGTCCCAAGTTTTCGGACATTTTCAAGATTTTCCGGAAATTCTCAGGAATTTCACGAATTTTTCGAGAATTTTCAGCAAGTTTTAAAATGTTTATAATTTTTCAATAACTATTCAAAATTTTCCAATAGTTCTCGAATTTCATAAACTGATGAATTTGTTCAAAATTTTCTGATTTCTCTGAAAATATTAAAAAATTTTTCCAAAATAAACATATAAGTACTGGAGTACATAATAATAATCTTAGAAAATCAAGAGAAACCCAATACTTTGGAACAAATAAACATTTTGAAATCCCAAAAAATCCGGTAAAAACTACAGCAATCCCGAAAATAAATGAACAAAAAAAAATATCAAATTTAAAAGAAAAACAATCCCCGTGCCGAAAAAAACCTTAAAAACCGTGGGAAAACAATTCCCTGTACAAAATTATACAACCCAAATAAAAAAAACTTTCTTCCATCAAATTATCACATTTTTTCAATGTCAGATGCTGGCAAAAAACTGACGTAATTCGAACTCTCGCTTTCAACGAAAATAAGAGGAAAAACTCGATCGGGTCGTTATGTCTTCCGGCGGAACTTTCGCCTGATGAAGGATCAAATCTCAAAGCGGGCCCGCGAGTAATGAAAAGCCCGCTCTCTTACGATAAGATCGGAACCGCGATTATAAACTTGACACTTATTCCCATAATTATTTCAGTACTTTTACTCGGATTGTTTGGATTCTGAATTTGCATACATTTTCATATGCATAATTCGAAGTGAAAAAAGGTACTTGATGTAAAAAAAGGTGCACGGTCATTTTCCCATACTTTCAAAAAATGACGTGCAAAAATTAAATTTGCAGTGCGAAAAAAATGATCGGACAAAATAGTGTGGCAGAAAAAATGAATTGCTTGAATTTATCGTGAAATTTTAGGTTTGAATTTCGATTTTTATTTTTTATTTTTTTTTTTCGAAATTTTGGAATTTCGTAGAAGTTGGATATTTGGACATTCACAAATTTAGTCTCTGGTTTTGTCCGAAATTTTCTAAATTCATGAAAATCCTGAGAAACAAAAAAAAATGTAACACAAGTTTTTAACGTATTTTATCATTTGTTTATTTCTTCTTGCATGAAAATGAATTTACTTGAACTTGTAGCAAACGTAAAATTGACTTAAAACATTGGGATTGTCTATAACAAAAAATCAAGTGTGTCAGTGAACGTAGCGACATTACAAAATCAATAGAAGCGAAAACCAAAAGTTTTTCTCTCGCTAAACTAACTGTGAAGTCATTTCCCAGCCCATAGAAATTCATGAAAAACAATGGCACAATGCGTCTTCTTCGCGGACTTTCGAAACGTCATAAACCCGAGCCCGCGGGAAAATTTCTCACGTTAGATTACGTTTCGCGTTTTGTTTCTATCGCGGATTCAACGTCTCGAAATTGTATATTCGTTATTAAAATCCACATTTTCCGTGTCTTTCGAGACGCATACAAATTAAGTAGTTCATTTCGCAACTAGTGGAGAAATAATTTTTCTCCGAACGTGAGGTTTTCAACACGAGCCGAAGTGAAAAAATCATTATTCTACTAGTTGTAAACTTCGTTTCATTTCACAGTGTGAAAAGAGGGGCTTTGAAAATGTTATTTTTTGAAATCAATTTTCCTACGCTAAAGGAATTTCAGGAAAGAGTCAAATTCGTAACTAGTGAAGTAATGATTTTTAGCCTGCGATTCAAGAGATGTCACATTCGTTAGAAAATTATTGTTACACTAGTTGAGAAATTTACAATACCATAATTAGAAGTGTACTGTGAAGGTTGCGAAAATTGGAATGCAAGGATTCGTACAATTTTTGTTATCATTTTTCTTCCGCGATCAATCGAATCCCGAGATTACGCGGCCATCTTGAATGAACGTTTTCCTGAGCTGTTTGTCGTGCTCGCGAGGCCGGAAAAAACATTTTCGATACATCAGATAATTGTCTGGGAAAAATGATTTGTTTCCGATACGTGACTGTGAGTGACATTTTTCGATCGTGGAAAAATTGATAACATTGACAAACGAGTTACGACGATCGTAGAAAAAATTGAGCTAATTTTGTTATCGGTATAATGAGATTTTTGAAAAAATTTATTGCAGCTAAAAAACTGAAAGTACATGATATTTACAATAAGTATTGCGCATTTCACGAACAGAACAGATCCTGTTACATTTATCATAATATGATTATGGGTGAACTTAGGAATGGGCGGTTACGCAACTGTCCTTTTCTTACTCACGAGAGCAGTCGTCTGGTAAGAAAGAGAGAGAGAGAGAGAGCAATAATATCGCCCACTTATGTGTAAACTTCGCTTTGAATCCTTTTTTTTTTACAACGCATGCGTTTCTGCATCGTTCAGTTTTGTCTGGTTAGTATTTTCGAGCGTTTCCGAATTTACGAACAATTTTTTGACGTTTTTCCGAAATCATGGGTTGTTATTTTTTCTGTATCTCGAATTATTTTTTGATTGATGAAGCTTGAAACCCATAAAAAAAACTCGAAAAATATTACAATATAACCGTTATTTTTCGATGATATTGAAATGCGACTTATTTTTTTGTTTTTTTACATTACTAATACGGTAAAGACTACTTTACCGTACCCTTTTACGGTACGAAAACGTTTCTACCGTACTCGTAATGTAAAGTATCGTTCATTACTCGGACGAAAAATCATTTTCTTACTCGTGTGATTGTATTCCTCGGCTTCGCCTCGGACTACAACCTTCACACTCGTGGAAAATATTTTACCGTCTTAGTGATGTAATATACTATTACAAGTCCGGAAATATGAATGGAAAATTTCGTTTGGCATTTTTGAACAAAAGATTCAAACCCGGAACTCGATGTCATAAAATGTTTGATCATTCATTTTTGTATGTATATACCTAATAACCTTAAAAAGTACTATTTGTAAAGTTGTGCAGGTAAGTAGATTGGGATTCCCACTTTGAAATTTCCACTCTTTATACCCAAATGTATTTGTACTGCTGTTGTGTTCCCAACTTCCACTCACACGCAATAAAGAACTAAACCAATACTCTTCGGAATGTAATTTTATTGGAAAGCAAAAATGTGACTACGATGTAG